>JASANB010002159.1:0-105597 GCA_030248155.1 Sabatieria punctata
ATCTATCTATCTATCTATCTATCTATCTATCTATCTATCTATCTATCTATCTATCTATCTATCTATCTATCTATCTATCTATCTATCTATCTATCTATCTATCTATCTATCTATCTATCTATCTATCTATCTATCTATCTATCTATCTATCTATCTATCTATCTATCTATCTATCTATCTATCTATTTATCTATCTATCTATCTATCTATCTATCTATCTATCTATCTATCTATCTATCTATATATGTATCTATCTATCTATAGTTCTATCTATCTATCTATCTATCTATCTATCTATCTATCTATCTATCTATCTATCTATCTATCTAGATATCTTTGTTTATATCTATCTATCTATCTATCTATCTATCTATCTATCTATCTATCTATCTATCTATCTATCTATCTATCTATCTATCTATCTATCTATCTATCTATCTATCTATCTATCTATCTATCTATCTATCTATCTATCTATCTATCTATCTATTTATCTATCTATCTATCTATCTATCTATCTATCTATCTATCTATCTATCTATCTATCTATCTATCTATCTATCTATCGATCTATCTATGTATCTAAGTCTCTATCTCTCTATCTATCTATCTATCTATCTATCTATCTATCTATCTATCTATCTATCTATCTATCTATCTATCTATCTATCTATCTATCTATCTATCTATCTATCTATCTATCTATCTATCTATCTATCTATCTATCTATCTATCGATCTATCTATCTATCTATCTATCTATCTATCTATCTATCTATCTATCTATCTATCTATCTATCTATCTATCTATCTATCTATCTATCTATCTATCTATCTATCTATCTATCTATCTATCTATCTATCTATCTATCTATCTATCTATCTATTTATTTATTTATTTATTTATTTATTTATTTATTTATTTATTTTTCTAGTTCTGGGACAAACACATGAGGCGGTCAATAATGGGGAGTGTGGTTGAGTCCATTGTGTTGTAAGTGCTACAGATGGTCCACCCACTTTTTCATTCATCTTTCGAAAATCGAAATGGTCTTAATCCCAGATGAAAAGTGGCAGGTCAATTGTACAATACATGTACATGTTAATTATCAGCTGGATCCTTTATCATTGCAGGCGCAGCATTGAAAGAATAGTGGGGTGACACTGGTTGAGTTTGTGGTCTCAACTTCGGTGATTACCATGTACACAGTAACCCGTATGCGATTGGTCAAAAGTAGTAAAAGTAAGCCAAGAAAAACACGCAAAAAAAAGCAGGAAAGCGCGCCTGGAAAATGGCTTTAGTAGGGGGCGCTGGTATCGCTGCTGTTCGTGCTAAATTGTATCTGCAGCACTATCACTTTTCTCTTGTACCCTGCGCTTGTGCCCGTTTTGATTGTATTGCGAGATCTGTTTACTCTTATCAATCCTTACTTACTCCTGCATTTCTGTGCGCAGGTCAGAAAACACTTTCGAGAATGTTTTCTGCCTAAGAAGAGCTCTATTTTGAATAATGAAGAGAGCGGCTAAAATCACCAAGGCTCAGACAGACGCTAATGCTTTCCATAAATGAAAACTACAATAGAAATCACCATAAATGCATAGTGACTGTCAGAGATGGGCTAGCATTTCGCCTGAGGGGCTGGTACCTAGATTTTCAAATCCTGAGTTGGGCCTTTATATGGTGTAGGTGTAGCGGCAGCTGAGTGAGGAGGTTGAGTGGATGGGAAGCCAAAAAGTCCGATTTTCACTGAAATCAAGGGTTTTTTGCTTATTTTTTGTCAAAATAAGCAATTCTGAGCTCATTTTTACACCTTTACTTTTTGTAGGCATCATAATTTTCTATACAAAATTCTTCCTAAAAATTCCTGAGGCGGTGGTAGCGTAGCGGCCATCTGAGGGTAGATGAGAGCGTAAGGGAGTCAACCTCCCACTCAGCCTCCTTTGCCCATGTCTGGTTACTGTTATACTTTTTGTAAACATGTAAAAACGTTTTGGAGAATTATTCCTGGGTTAGAAAAATAATAGCTCTGTTTTTAACACTTGTGCATTTATTTAGAATCTTTGGGATTAGTTGTTTTTGTTGTTGTAATGAGTATCAGGTCATGTTTTTTTGTGCGTGCTGGGTGGAGATTCATCTTTGGTATCTATATACATATATAAATATTCATATATTTATATATATATATATATGCCATACATGTAATAGGGGTCTGGGGGATCCGCCCCCACCCGACTCAGGCCAGACGCCCCGGATGGGACCCCTCCCACCGAGACGATTTTGCCGACCCCCCTCCGATTTTTCTGGAAAGTAATTTTTTGAGCAAATTTTTGCGATTTTCTTACCAATTTCAGACACAAAAATTTCCAAAATCGCCTGCAAAACAGCACTTTTTAGCTGTATTTCAGCCCAAATTAGCGATTTTTGGCGATTTTTATCGATTTTTGAGCGTTTTTTAGTGCCCAACCCCCTCCCAAAATTTTGGCTCAGAGCCCCCAACCCCCTGCCCCTTTCGGCGGATGACCTGTTACATGTATGATATCTGCAAAGTATTCCCCATCACAATAGGGAATATTGTGATGGGCATTCTGTGGGGCGCAGTGCCAGTGATGTTGTACTAGTGTATTTCCAACGACAAAATCGGAAATAAATATACATTGTTTAGTTTCATTTCCAAAAGTTTGCATTAACAATTTAGGAGTCCTTGACCAACAACAGTCAGCTCGGCGCAAGCAAATGCAGTGGCCGGCCGCGCCCGCTGATTTGAATTTGCCGCACATATCTGTGCTGCGCCGCCAACTACTGACTGTGAAGTGAATGCGCGGTAGCACAGGATTCCCGGCCCATTCCCCACCCGGCGCTGCCGCGGCGGGTTACTGTAATATTGTTGCATGTGAAACAACACAAAGCGCGCGAAGTTTAAACGACTTCACAGAGAAGTGGTAGTAAAAGCACTAAAACAGAACAGCTTAAATCTCCAAGTAGTTGCAATTTTTATAAATACCGATACCCGGTATGCCACTTATTTTCAGAATACCTGCCTGCAAGTGCAAACATCCCTCCCTTTGCTGTTATCAGGTACGGTGCAACGGCAGCTCCACTTCGGTTACCATTTACGTAATTACCGTCACCGACTTTTGGATTCATTGGATGGGTCTGGGCCTGACAATTTTCCAAATATAAAAGTACCCCTAGAGACGCATCAGTATAGGCACGCTCTGGAGGGCCTGTTTTACAAACATAAAAGTACCCCTAAGGGACGCATCGGTGTAGGAACTCTCCAGAGGCCCTGTTTTAAAACATAAAAATACCCCTAGGGGACGCATCGGTATAGGAACGCTCCAGATACCCTGTTTTAAAAACATAAAAGTACCCCTAGGGGGGACGCATCGGTATAGGAACGCTCCAGAGGCCCTGTTTTAAAAGCATAAAATACCCCTAGTGAAGGCATCGGTATAGCAACGCTCCAGAGGCCCTGTTTTAAAAACATAAAAGCACCCCCTAGGGACGCATCGGTATAGGAACGCTCCAGAGGCCCTGTTTTAAAAACATAAAAATACCCCCTCGATCGACGCATCAGTATAGGCACGCTCCGGAGAGCCTGTTTTAGAAACATAAAAGAACTCCTAGAGACGCATTTTCCAAATATAAAATCATTTCTGACCTCTCATTTTCACACCAAACATAGAGCAGATAGCGCATACCGTAATCCGGCCGCGGCAGCGCCGGGTGGGGGAGAATGGGCCTCCTCCGTAGCACAGAGGCGGTTAGTTTCGAGGACGGGACCAATCACTGCCCCTTTCTGGCTGCGGCCGAACCGCGCCGCAACGTGCGGCGGCAAATTTAAACCACCCCGCTGCTGCCTTTTGGTTAATTGCGGGCAGGGTTGTATATTTTTCCGAAAAAACCTCGCCCTGTTTTTTTTCCAGTTTTTTCCGTTTTTTTTTCGGTTTTTTTCCTAAATCGCGGAAAAAAAACTCCAGCCCAAGTTCTGAGCATCCTAGACTGTTTTTATGATTCCTAACGCTTTCTAGCGCCTTCTTCAGTCTTTTCAGACCAGAAATACACGTGTTACATTGATATAAATCACGAAACAGGCATGAAACAGTGCCTGACAGGTTCCATAAATAACGCTATATGCAAATTTTCTTACAGCAGTTTGCATTTTTGTTTTTTCATGCCAAATTTGGTCTTTTTTGTTGTTTTTCTAACAGTTTTGAGTCAGTATGGCCTATTATACATAGCAAAAGTCCATTTTTTAAACGAAAAATGACGTAAATTAGCTATTTTTAGCTTGAGTTTTTTTCCGCGATTTATGTTTTTTTTTCCGACCCTTAGGAAAAAACCGGTTTTTTTCCGGTGTTTTTTTCCCACCTCACATCCCTGATTGCGGGTGCCCTTCAATCGATTTTTCCTCGCTTTGTTGCTCGTGGTCACACACTTTACGCTTTCTTCAAGTGGAGTAAAAAATCCGTTATCCTCATAGATCTCAGTCAGACTTTTTGCTCTTTCTTTACCTTTCCTAATGGCCAAGCAATTTTTGCTTATCTAAAAAAGACTTAGTGAGGACTTCGCCTAAGACAATAAGAAGGCAAGTTCTAGGTGTTCACGTAACCGATAAACACTCCGCAAACTGATAGTCAAAACAAAATGCCAAAACATAATCGTCATTGTCGATTGTGTTGTTTCCTCCACCGTTTCAGTTGGTACCGTCAGAATGGAAGGCCAGTCAACTGACAGACAAGGCGACTCCTATGCATGGCTTAGGCTAGGGTTCAGTGTTGCCGCTTCCGGGGCAGCTCAACATACCCTCCGTGGGCCAATGCTGAGTGGACTTTAAAGGCCCCAGGTGAACCTGGCTAGTCCCTAAATAAATGGCAACGCCTTCTCTCCGGGCGCGTAGCTTGTTTCTGTTGCTACGTGATTGTTGGTTTCGGACTCTTGCCTAAACTGTCAGCACTACCCTCCTATGTCCGCTGGGAGCCCTGCCACTGATGACGCCTTGTGCAGATGGTTTAATGTGCAGCCGGGCCGCCCATATCTCGTCTGTACGACAGTTAAACCCTGTAGGACAGAAAGGTCGGCCGCCTGACTTTTGAAGCTTGAAGATGAAGCCTATTTGTTCCCGGCTACCAACAACAACAACTCCTATGCATGGCCAAATCCTATAGATACATGTGCGTTACAGTAGCGCTAAGGTACTCGCAATCATAAGCTAACTCGCAATTTTGTCTTTCTTGCTGTGACTTACTTGACTTATTTCTCTTGCCACTTGGGCGTGGCGTGGAGGAGCTCTTTCTTCTGCAGCGCATTTCTTGCTGTGATGACACGCAAACTGCTGAAAATAGGGAATAATCTCTGATTGCTTAGCTCCACCAACTTGATCCACTGCGATTTGGTACCAGACCCAGCCAAAACAGCGTGCTAGTGAAGTGAGAGCAGAGCAGCGGCGGCAGCGGGTGGTTTAAATTTGCCGCCGCAGGCTGCGGCGCTGGTCGGCCGCAGCGCAGCCAGAAAAGCTGCAGTGATTGGTCACGTGCGAGTTTGGATCGTACCGTATTTCTGGAATTTTCTAGAGATGATAATGGGCTGCTGTTCTTAAGCCCGAAAATCGCGCTAATCTGTATGCGAAACCAAAAATACGCTCGAAAACTTTATGAAAATGTGATTTTTGGCTATCATATATATATCCAAAATATGCCTATACCTACCGATTAGTGTTCTATTAATTATTCGCTTCGCCATCCGGTGCTTGCCGTTCCGGTTGCATCTCTATAAGCACAGAACATGGCCAGCTATCAGCTACAAGAAGGCAGTGTACTGTTTGCAACAGTTCTAAGCTACGATGCTACAACTGGAGAGCTGGTAATAGAGTTAGATTCCGGTTCAACAGTCACTTGTGCCGTCGACACAGACTTTGCCTGTCACCAGCCACCTGAAGCAGACAGCGAAATAGTGGTGTATGTGGAGAAAGTGATGGGAAGAACTCAGCCGCTGGTCAAGTACTTCTGTTCTGAGAGGATTGAGGGGGAACTGAGGGACTCGGAGACTCAGTTGGCCACTGTGAGCTCAGTTGAGGACGATGAGACCAGGTTCAGTGACTTGGAGGGCAGACTCCTGCAAACTCAGGTGGTCTCTGTTTGTGAGGACAACCCGCTCAAGTTCTGCGTCAGCACATGTCGCGCCTATCAGGTGTCTTATTACTATTGTCAGTTAGTTACCTTTACCTGTAGCTACCGGACAGAACCGGAACTAGTCGGCAGGCACCGTAACCGCAACTTTTTCACGTTAAGTTGAAAATTTTTAAATTGCTCTCAGAATAAAAAAATTCGAGCTAGCTAAAGAAGTGGCTAGTGTTTTTATATACAAGTTAGAATAGAACAATATAAAATAGTAATGTTTCATACATACAGTGTTGGCCATAAAAACATCGAGTTTTGATTGTCGACCTCCCAAACGGCACGCCTCCATAAACGGGACCTTGCTTCCAGGCCACCGTTGGCGTCCCATTTATGGAAGTTCTACTGTAACTGATGTCTAATTATAAATCTGCTTCAGGCCAAAGTGCTGAACCGAGTGAACGAGTCTGTGTCGGAGATGGAGCAGTCTGAAGTTCCCTCTGAACTGCAGCATCTGGAGCACTATTGTTTCTGGAGCTGCCACCTCCACTGCTGGGTGCGCGGATTGGTACAGAAGCTGGACCAGCAATCGGAGGTAGAAGTGCTGAGTATAGACTACGGTTTCGTCTCTACTGTGACTGTGGATCGGTTACGCTATCTGCCGCCCTACCTCCACCCCGAGGTGCTGCCTCCTGCCGTGATTTCCTGTCAACTCAACAACCTCATTCTTAAACCGGGCATTCACCCTAAACACAAAGCTGCCGTGAACACCTTGATTGAGGTTTGTGTAGCCTCTCCTTATACAGTCCGGCACTTAACCCCGTTTACGGTACGAAGGAACACCATGGTACCGGTACCTAGAGTAGTGGTACAATATGGTACCCCCACGTTCGGGGCCTGTGGTGGTACCATACCATACCCCCTGCTGGAAAGGCCAAAGGCCGCCTCACCCCCTACCCCCCGAGACAGGTTAAGGGACCCCCCGACCCAAAAATACAAGTACTAGTAGTTACTCCCAGTACTAACAAACTGGCTAAGTCACTAATTTTTAGCCTAAAATTCGCTTGAAAAGCCTTTGGAAACCGAATTTGGCGTTTCCACTGCTGATATTTAAGAGAAACCGGGTTTTTTTGGAAGCCCGTTTTGTCATTTTTTGCTTGTTTTTAGCTCTAAAACGCTATTTGGCAGCTTAAAAAAGCGATTTTTAGCGTCCTTACTGAAAAACGTGCTAAAAATGCATTTTCAGGCGTTTCGGAGCTTTTTGAAGTTTTGGACCCCCCTCTGGGCGAACCCCCCCTCCACCCCGCACCTGAGGGGAGACCCCCCCAGGTCGGCCCGAGACTGTTACATGTATGACAGAGAGTAACCTTTCTCATCCTAATTATTTCCTGTTTGGTTCAACAATCTTTCTTGTCTTTTGTAGAGCAATCTTTACTTGCACTAGCCAAAAACATAGGTGTTTGCAGTAAATTGGCGCCCAATTTACCAAAACTCGGTTAACCCGGAACTCAGTATTTAGTTACACAATTGTCTGCCAATGTTTCTACCTAATAATTTCAGCGCTGCAAGTCAGGCTGTTACGTGTTTTTCTTCAACCAATCAGCCACTTGCATCTGGCAGGTGGAGTTGGTGCGAGACAATCTGATTGGGTTGTATCTGCGACAGAAGGACGTGGCCCGTCGTCGGTTTCACCTGGACGAGCGCGACACTTCTGTTTCATTTCCTCAGCTGAATCCGTTTCGCGCCTCTCTGGGCTTTCCGCCACAAGCCCCGCCTCCTCTTAACTCCGCCTCTCTGGTCTCTGTCTGTCTGGTGCGAACAATTGCGCCCGATTTGGTGTGGCTGCTGTGTGCGAAGAAAAGATCTGCTCTTATGGATGTTATTCAGCTCGCTTATGCTAAGTAGGTCCCGCCCTACACACGTTTAGCAGATTTTGACGTAGGACAAATTTTACCGACACTAAATTCCCATACATGTAACAGGTCATCCGCCGATGGGGGAGGGGGGTTGGGGGGTCTGGCGCCGGCCGGGGGGTCTGAGCCAAAATTTTTGGAGGGGGCTAGGGCACTAAAAAACGCTCAAAAATCGAAAAAATCGCAATTTTTGGGCTAAAAATCGCCAAAAATCGCTAATTTGGGCTGAAATACAGCTAAAAAGTGCTGTTTTGCAGTCGATTTTGGCAATTTTTGTGTCTGAAATTGTAAAAAATTGCAAAAATTTGCTCAAAAATTCACTTGCCAGAAAAATCGGAGGGGGTGTCGGCGAAATCGTCTCGGAGGGGGGTCCCCATCCGGGGGGTCTGGCCTAAGTCGGGTGGGGCAGACCCCCCCTGTTACATGTATGTAAATTCCTGTCTGTGAAGATGGGAATTTGCAATCTTAAAACTGTCAAAAACCTCTAATTTAGGCTCAAATTGTAAAAAAAATATTTGCAGCGATTATTACGCAGGTTTTAGTATTTGAAATTGCACAATAATTTGGCCTAAAACACTCAGGCACTTAACGCCGTTTATGGTACAGACACCATTATGGTACCACCGGTACCTAGGCTAGTGGCACCAAATGGTACGAAATCTGAACAGAGTTGTACCATATATTGTATCGGCAGACATGGGCTAGCATTTCGGCTGAGGGGGTAGAATTATCAATTCGTGAGGGGTAGGAGCGCCTGAGGGGGACTGATGAGGGCTGGTAAGCCAAAAAGTCCGATTTTTTTTACTAAAATCAAGGTTTTTAGGCTTATTTTTCGCTAAAATAGGTTAGAATGAGCTATTCTGAGCTCATTTACACCTAATCTTGGCATGTTTTTATCATAATTTTTTGTACAAAATTCTTCCAAAAAATCCTGAGGGGCTAGCGGCCGGCTGAGGGGGGTAGGTCAGAGCCTGAGGGGGCAAACCACCCCCTCAGCCCCCCTTGCCCATGTCTGGGTACCGGTACCGGTAACAATGCGAAAGTAGGGGTGCCTTGATGGTACAATCACAGGTCCCAAACGTGGGGCCTACGTGGGCTCACGGTGCCACTAGCCTAGGTACCGGTACCATATTATATGGTGTCGGTACCATAAACGGCGCTAAGTCCCTGGCTGTAAAACGGACTAATTATTCGTCTCAAGTAAGTAGCCTATCGTTTAGCTGTCGGTGCCATTTATCGCTTAAAAATGTGCATACGTTTAGCGAGTCGCTCAATTTTTTCCCGGCAGAGCAATTCAATAATGACGATGATGTTAAGCAAGGCCTGGTCTGCTTTGCCGAGTTGCAAATTTGCGAAGGAAGAAGGGTATAGCCGTTTCCTTGTCTACGTTGTAATTTAGCTGAGCCGAGGCTTGCTTTGGTTTACCATAACATGTAACAGGGGTCTCTGCTGAGAAGGAATTTTTTAAACAACTTTTTCTTATCTTCCTACAATTTTATACAGTAAAATTTCCTGTAAAACAGCAGTTTTTAGCTGTGCTTGAGCCCAAATTAGTTCTTCTTACGAGTTTTGAAAAAGTTGTGATTTTCGAGATTTTTTGGTACTTTATCCCTGTCCCAGAATTCTAGGGGTTGGGTACTGAAGAACGTTAAAAAATGGCTGTTTTATGTTGTTTAAAATCGTCAATCATCGCTAGTTCGGGCTCAAACACAGCTAAAAAGTGCTGTTTTGCAGGCATGCAATGTAGCAGACCCGGGCCGGCATGGGGAAGGGTGTTTCCCTCAAGGAATCGACGGGGGCTTCGCCCAGAGGGCGGTCCAAAATTTCAAAAAGCTCCAAAGCGCTTGGAAATGCGTATTAGTACGTTTTTCTCATTAAGGAGGATAAAAATCGCTATTTTAAGCTGCCAAGTTGCGTTTTAGAGCTAAAAACAAGCAAAAGGTCGATAAAAAGGGCTTCTAAAAACACTGATTCCTCTTAAATTTCAGCAGCGGAAACGCAAAACTCGGTTTCCAAAGGCTTTTCAAGCGAACTTTAGGCTAAAAATTAGTGATTTCTGACAGACATGGGCTAGCATTTCGGCTGAGGGGGGGTAGAATTTTCAATTCCTGAGGGGGGGGCTGAGGGGGGGTAGGAGCGCCTGAGGGGGGGGGGGGTGAGGGGGTGGTAAGCCAAAAAGTCCAATTTTTGGCTAAAATCAAGGTTTTTTGGCTTATTTTTCATCAAAATACGTTAAAATAAGCTATTCTGAGCTCATTTACACCTAATCCAGGCATATATTTATCATAATTTTCTATACAAAAATCTTCCAAAAAATTCCTGAGGGGGGGTAGCGGCCGGCTGAGGGGGGGGGGGGTAGGTCAGAGCCTGAGGGGGGGCCAACCCCCCCCCCCGCCCCCCCCCCCTTTGCCCATGTCTGATTTCTGAGTTACTGGAGCCACTACTGGTACTTCTATTTTTGTGATCGGGGGGTCCGTAAACTGTTAAGGGGGTGAAGGGGGTTTGTCCTTTCTAGCTAGAGGGTAACCCCCTAGTACATATATGTTTACAGACGATTTTAGCAAGTTTAGTGTCTGAAATTCTAGAAAATTGTAAAGGATTGCTCAAAACTTTTCTGGGGAGGGGATTTGAAAAATAGTCTCTTGGAGTCCTGATCGGGGAGTGTGATTGGTCTAAATCGGGGGAGAAGTTGTTAATGCCCCAGAATTTGTGCCCAGACCAGTGCCCAATCTGTTAGTAGGGTAGAGTGTTTGAGACCTGGTGTCGCTGTCAAGTATTGGAGAAACTGCAAGATCAGTCTGGTCGTTGTTTGATCGATTTGTGGGCGGTCGATTACGGTATTCGCACCACTGTGCCTCGTTACTATCTCAGAAGGATGATTGACAGCAAACTGCTCATCGAAACTCCGCCCATTGGCTACTTATGCAAATTGGTCTCTAGCGCGGATCTGCTTGAGACAGAGGTTCGGTTACGATTTATTCACTGTTTCACTTCCTTTTCTAACGTTCCATAGCAAAAGTCTGATTAACGTTATATGCGGTATCGGTAACTTATGTGGTACCCATACCCTACCTTCTGTCGCGCTGGTGTAATACAAAACAATGGCTAGCATTTCCGTTGAGGGGATTGTAAATTTTCAAATCCTGAGGGGGTAGCGGCCGGCAGCTGATAGGGCTGAAGGGATGGAAAGCTAAGATGGCTTATGTTTCGTTAAAATAAGCAATTTTGAGCTAATTTTACCTAATCTTGGCATATTCTCGGCAATAAAAATATTATTTTTATCATGATTCTCTATACAAAATTCATCCAAAAGATTCCTGAAGGGGTAGTGTCGGCAGCCCTCCCCTCCTTTACCCATGGCTGTATGGTGCCCCGGGGCTGAGGGGTTCACCCCCTCAGGTTCAGACCTAAATCCGCTTAGGCCGTCGCTACCCGCCTCAGGATTTGAAAATTTGCCACCCCTCAGCCGAAATGGTGGCCCATGGCTGGTGTGGTACCGAGACCCATGACCTTGATGGGTAGGGCATACATTGGCCGCGGGGGGTATGGGGTGGTATACCCCCTCCCCTCGCAGTCCAATACCACCCCCTCGGTCGTCCATACCCCCCTGGCCCCACGCCCCCCTCCCGAAGAGAGGAAATTTTCGCTTATTTAAGACAAAATAGGCGTTTTTTACACTTTTTTGCGGGACCCCCCCCTCCCCCCCCACCCGAGGTCTCCATACACCCCGTCCAGATTTTTCCGGCCCATGTATGGGGTAGGGTAGGGGTACCACAACAGTGCCAGAACGTGATGGTACCAGTATGGTATACCTACCCTAGGTAGCGTTAGGTGGCAGACCGTTACAGGATCTGATGGGTGAAAAGCTAGCCATATTCTCGCAGCAACCAACAACTTACAGCGGAACGGAGGTGGTAGCAGATTGGCAGTATACGGTAGTTCTGTTTGCCAATGAGAACAGTCCCAGACTGCTGACTAAACCGCCGGCCCATTCAAACTTCCCGCCCTCCCAGCTGTACTTGGCAACTGTGCCGGAGAAGTCGGAATTCTCCGAACTGGAAGTGCCCTTCTATTCTGTGCAACTGCCGACAAAGCACCACAGTTTAGGTAGGTACGCCTTTTCTTTTAACATTATCTATCACCATAATTGGGGTTCAAGTAGATGTTTTAGTGTCGGAAATTGTAAATAGAAATTGCGTCCGATTCAGAAAAATTGCAGGGGCCAAGCATTCCCCTGTTACATGTATAATTATAATAGTACCAGTTAATATCCCAAGGCTTTGTGCAGTTAATATCCCAGAGATAGTTTTCACTGAGAAACGTGATTTTCCGTGCTATATCGCCTGGGTTACTAAGTGGAAAACTCCGGTACGTGTCTTTTTCAGATCTGTCTGAATTCAAAGTGTCTCTGCCGAGTCAGAGCGAAGCTCACGAATCTCTGGCGCTTCAGCTGTTGACAGATATGGCCAGTAATTGTATTGAAACGGGTGAATATTTTGGTAGAAATTATCAACTGTCTATAGTTTGTCATTATTGTCTGTTTATTTAGGTAGTCTGGTGTCTTATTCCGATGGAGTTAGGTGTAAGCAGCGCGCTCAGGTATTGGAAATCGACGCTCAAAACAATTCTGCTCTGGTTTGTCAGCCTTTCTACTTTCATAATGTAGTCAGGGAGTCATGCCATGGTATCACTTAAAATCTAACCGACTCTATACCTGCAACGGGTGACCGTTGTGACAGGGGTCCGGAGCCCAGATTGTAGGGAGGAGTTTGGACACTAAAAAACGCTAAAACAGTCGGGCACTTAACGCCGTTTATGGTACCGACACCATATCAGGTGCCGGTACCGGTACCTAGGGTAGTGGTACCATAAACGGCGTTAGTTAAGTGCCCGACTGTAAACAATCACAAAATATGGCAATTTTCAGCTAAAAATCGCTAATTTGCAGCTAAAAAGTGGTGTTTTGCATGCGATTTTCTGTTTAACTTTAGTGTCTGAAATTCTAAAAAAATTGTAAAAAATTGTTCAAAAACTTGCCAGAAAAATCGGAGGGGTCGGAAAATACGTCTCGGGGGTCTGTCGTAAGTCAGGTGTGAGGCGGGCCCCTGGACCCCCTGTTACACGCCGGCACGCTATAGTATCGGTACTATGTTGGCGCATTTGAGTAAAAATGTAGAAATAATTTCTTTTGGTTTAAACCAGACAGAAAGTGGATTTTCTTGTACCAAACTACCTTATTAGTTGGTTATTGAGAAACAGTTCAAAGTTGTGTCTGGTTTAGGTGCGTTTGGTGGACGACGGAAATGAACGGGTCTGGTGTAAGCTGGGTCGTTTGACCGGCTTATCCAACAAGCTTTGGTGCCTTCCAGCTCTGAAAGTTCGGTGCAAATTAGAGAATGCCTCTCGTAGTTTACAAGCGGTCACCTGTTTTCGCAAGTTGCAAGGAGATTTTATGATCAGAACAGGTTTTGCTGGTTAGCTTTTTAACAGGAGTGGGTGGGTAGCGGTTTGGCTGCCTGATCCAAGGGCTTTCGAGAAGTTTCCAAGGAGGAAGTCGAAAGTTTTTAAACCGCCTGGAAATGCGTTTCTAGCAAGTTTTATCTATTAGCAAGGTATACATGTAACAGGTCATCCGCCGAAGGGGCGCTGGTGGTCTGGCGTCGGCCGGGGGGTCTGAGCCAAAATTTTGGGAGGGGGTTGGGCACTAAAAAACGCTCAAAAATCGCAATTTTTTGGCTAAAGATCGCCAAAAAATCGCTAATTTGGGCTGAAATACAGCTAAAAAGTGCTGTTTTGCAGGCGATTTTGGCATTTTTTTGTCTGAAATTGTAAAGAATTGCAAAAATTTGCTCACAAACTTACTTGCCAGAAAAATCGGAGGGGGGGGGTCGGCGAAATCGTCTCGGGCGGGGGGGGGTTGGCCTAAGTCGGGTTGGGGCAGACCCCTTGTACAAGTATGAACAACTCTGAAAGCGTTTTTGGCACGTTTTAATTAATGGTAAGACTGGACCAAAATTAGTTGTACATGCACTATTTATTGTTACAGAATCGCTGAACAAAGAAAGCCTAACTTACACGGTTTCTCTGTTTGTTCGCGGCGTTCGCGACTTCAGTCGAGCGTTCGACGTAAATAAAATGCTGAGCAGCTGGTTCGACCGTCCTCTCTATCACCAGCTCACAGTGTCTCCTTCCCTAAAAGGACTGATTCCAACCGATGAACGCTATTTCAAAGACCCGGACTGGTCGTCTGTTCTCTCCTTTCACTCCTTCCTACCGGCCATCATTGGCTTGGTGCTCTCTCCTTATCTGCTGTTCCTGCTGCCCGAGGCGTTTGTCAAGTTAGAGCGCGAAATTAGAACTGATATCTCTCTGGTGATGCACTCAAAGCCTTTGCAGCCGTTGCAGGTGATTTAATTGTTATTAGTATTGTTGTTTGTTTAATTATTGTTTCAGAGGTTCTCCGTGGGAGCCGGATGTCTGGCTCTGTTCGAGAACCAGTACTACAGAGCGCAGATTTTGTTCGTACACACCGATTCTAGTAATGTTGAAGAGGTCAGTTGTAACCCTTTAAGAGCCTACACCGACAATCCCAACTTACTAACTGTAAGCACGAACAATTCTGTTCGCCTCCTTATTATGTTTGCCTTTTGTTCGCGCTCATTTTTCTGTTGTTCAGCGCCTCTCCGATTTTAAGACCAACACATATCTGTTTAGACAGTAGTTAATTTAAAAGGACGTTGTTGGTCTAAGCAACCGTTTATTTCGAATCGAATGTGATATTACTACGTACTAATCATTCATCCGGAGTATGGGATTGGAGCTCTGTCTCCGGCCGTGCGTCGGCTCAGCCGAAATCCCGGGGTTGAGTAAACAGAATATATGGTACTGGTACCTAGGCTAGTATTATCATAGTACCGGCACCATATGGTACCCGTACCCGTGCCCATGGCCATGGGTGCCGGTGCCATATATGGTATGGTACAATTACCATATGGTACGAAATCTGAACAGAGTGGTACCATGTATGGTTTGGGCACCGGTACCAATGCGAACCACATTGGCCGAACGTGGGGGTACCATTTATATGGTGCCACTCATACATGTACTTGGGGGGTTTGGGGGGTTACCCCCCTGCTGGAAAGGCCAAACCCCCCCTCACCCCCCCCCCCCCCCGAGACAGGTTAAGGGACCCCTCCCCCCGACCAAAAAATACAAGTACTAGTAGTGACTCCAGTATTAACAAACTGGGTCAGAAATCACTAATTTTTAGCCTAAAATTCACTTGAAAAGCCTTTGGAAGCCGAATTTGGCGTTTCCACTGCTGATATTTAAGAAAAATCGGTGTTTTTGGAAGCTCTTTTTGTCATTTTTTGCTTGTTTTTAGCTTTAAAACGCTATTTGGCAGCTTAAAATAGCGATTTTTAGCGTCCTTACTGAAAAAAACGTGCTAAAAACGCATTTCTAGGCGTTTTGGAGCTTTTTGAAATTTGGGACCCCCCACCTGGGCGAACCCCCCCCTCGACCCCCCACCTGAGGAAAAAACCCCCCCTACCCCCCTCCCCCCAGGTCGGCCCGGAGCTGTTACATGTATGGTGCCACTATAGCCTATAGGTACCGGTGCCATATACTGTATGGTGTCGTTTTTGTACCATAAACGGCGTTAAGTGCCTGACTGCAAAACGCTTCGTGAATCGGACTTTTAGGCTAAAAGTTGTAAAAAAGCGCTGTTTTGTAAGCAATTTTTGTGTCTGAAGTTATCGAAATTTGCCCAAAAACTTTCTGGCCGGGAAAGTCGGAGGGGCTGGAAAATGGTCTCAGCTTTACATGAACGGGGGGTCCTTCCCCCCTCGCCGGCCAAGTCTAGCCCCTCTGAGGGGAAAACTTGTGGCGATTTTTACAACGATTTTTTCCTTTTTTTAGAAATCGGCCTTCCCCTCTCACCTCCAGAATTTTCCGGCTTATGTATGGCCTTAAGAGGTCCCGATCTGGGGTTCAGAGCTCTGGGATGGGAGGACCCCTGTTACATGTATTGATTTAAAGACAGAAAATCTTATTACAGGTGATCTCGTGTCGTGTGCGCTTCATAGACTGGGGAAACAGTGAGCTGGTGAATAGCGAGAATCTGTACCGGGCGCCAGAGCACCTCTTCCGAATTCCCAAGCTCTGCTATCCCTGCGGCTGTTTCGACATTTCTCCGCCTACCCCTCAACTGGAGCCTCATCCCTCTCTCTGGCCGAATCGAGTGAGCTCAGCGTACAAATCGAAGGCCAGCGACCAACTGGTGCAAGTGAAGTTTCTGCCGCCCTGCACAAAACTCAGCTGCTTCCCTGTGCAGATCTCTGGAAAGCTGGGTCAGCACTATTTTCTCTCCCGCAAATCTGCAATCCACTCGGAGAGTTTTGTCTCGCCCAGACTGTCCTATGTAGCCAGGAGTAGAGTGTGGGAGGGCAGAAGCCATCAGGTGTATGTGCAGCACATGGACAATGTCTACGAGATGTTTCTGCTGCACGCTGACGATGCTGACCTGTTCTATGCTGTGTCGCCTTATTTGAACAATCTCTTTCCCGGTGTCAGACTCGGCTGGAACCAGATTGTGCCCGGCAGACCGTGTGTGGTGCCTTTTGACTCAACCTGTAATTATAGAGCTGTGGTCTTGGAGGTATGATGGCTCAGATGTATGGCAGTTTGTTGAGCTTTTTTTGATTTTACAGTCAGGCAGTTAATGCCGGCACAGTTGTTGTAGTGGTTTAGGCCGCATAGCCACTGTGCGCGACGTCCTGCGCTCATCCTCTCGGCGCGGCAAGCCTCTTGCCGCAAAGAGTTGGTCGTCGGCACAAAGCTGCACCCAGGCCACCGAAAGCTGCTGACAGCTAGTAGGTAAAATGGGAACTGACTGGATCTGCCGTGCCGGTACCATATAAATGATACCACTCTGTTCAGATATCGCACAATATGTAGTGGTACTATTATACCGGCACCCATGGCCATGGGTAGGGGTACCACCGCAGTCCCCGAACGTGGGGGAACCATGATGACGGTACCATGGTGCCACTGGTCTAGGTACCGCTACTTTTACCGTACTGTTGGAACCATATTTGGATCATAAAAAGTTTCACCACCACCCCCAGCTGCATGTATGCTTTAGGAAGCCTTTTTGCGCCAGGCAACTAAAAGTAGGCAGATTTGAGCGATGATTTTTCATAGTGGCCGGTTTCCTCACAAGCACACCGGTAATTAGCTTTTTTTTAAATAAAGAAGTGTAATTGTTGGGGTTGCTATTTGCTAATGACACAGAATGTGCCTGATGATTGAAATGCGCTTTTTAGCCCAGCTGAATAAGTTCTAGTACAGTCATGTCTCGTTAATCCGGACAAGTTGGGACCGGCCAATTTTGTCCGGATTAGCGAATTTCCGGATTAACGAATCAAAGCTAAAACACTGTTCCTTGTGTCAAACGCCTAAATGACAGCTTTTTGATAGTTGCATATCAGATTCTGCAGCTGTACCTCCTAATTAAAACCCAAAAACTAATTTCAGCTGATTATAGCTCATAAAAAGGCAAAAATAATTACATTCTGACTCAACCAAAAGCATTATTCAATCGAAAATTCACACCTGAATTGAAAAATTGCGCATGGATTTTGTCCAAATTAACCAAATCCGGATTAACGAATCACTTTACCCATACATGTAACAGGTCACCCGCCGATGGGGGGAGGGGGGGTTGGGGGGGGTCAGGCGCCGGCCGGGGGGGGGTCTGAGCCAAAATTTTGGGGGAGGGGGGTGGGCACTAAAAAACGCTCAAAAATCGAAAAAATCGCAATTTTTTGGCTAAAAATTGCCAAAAATCGCTAATTTGGGCTGAAATACAGCTAAAAAGTGCTGTTTTGCAGGCGATTTTGGCAATTTTTGTGTGTGAAATTGTAAAAAATTGCAAGAATTTGCTCCAACATTTACTTCCCAGAAAAATCGGAGGGGGGGGTCGGTGAAATCGTCTCGGGGGGGGGGGGGGTCCCATCCGGGGGGGGGGGGGGGGCTGGCCGATTTCGGGTGGGGGGCCGACACCCCCCAACCCCCCCTGTTACATGTATGACTTTACCATACAAATTTCGAAGTTGGGACCCCAAATCTTCTGTCCGGATTAACGAATCCGGATCTGGATTAACGAGTCATATAACATGGGGGAAAATTGGGACCTGGCCTAATCTTGTCCGGAAGGCGAATATCCGGATTAACGAGGTCCGGATTAACGAGACATGACTGTATTACATTTTCCTCCTAGTGTTATTCACACTCTGACTATAGTAGAGTAATCATAACAATCTGTATGAGAGATAAGTATAGTGTTCAGGTGAACTCAGAGCAGCGAGAATGCCAAGTGTTGTTTGTGGATTACGGTAACACGGCCGTAGTGCCGTTCAGAATGGTCTTTGATACAACGCGCGAACTGATGCAAGTGCCCGCTCCTCTGGTCGTCAGGTGCAGGCTGACATAAAGATTGCAAATTGCAAAATGGCCATTTCAGAGCCATGTTGGACTGCGTACCTCGCTTCAAAGACGCAGTGATGCAGTTCGAACAAGAGGCAGCTGACTGGTTCTACAACAAAACTCTAAACGAAAAGCTCACTTGCTACGTGCACGATGTGCACCGGCCTAAAGTAATTAAGATGCATTTTGCGAGAAAGTCAGCTTTGAGTTGAGGGGGCAACCAGGGTCATCTCACGGATCTGGCTGATATTAATATCTGTTAAAATAGAGCACAGTCGAAGACCAACGGTGCATGCCCATGCCCGGCCACCAGCAACCCCCTGGAACCGGAGCTACACCCCCTCAAAGTTGGGTCGGCAGCAATTTTCGGGCTCATTTTAATAGCTTTGACACCCTCCATTCAAACGATCACCCTTCATTCGTTTCTTAAGCTAGGATCCCGACTCGCATATGATTTTGTAGCTGGTCCAATGGTCTTTCATTTTCTGGTACTCCCGTTTCCAGATCTTAGCTGGTTACCGAGATATTCGCCGAAAACTGCGAAATTTCCGCAAAATGCTACTCCGTTTTTTTTTTTCGAAAAATCTTTATAACTTTTTGTGCAAAGGCCCTGCCAAGCTAATGTTTTAACAAAAGTTAGGCATGAGTTGGCCAAACAAAATGAGCGCCCTAAAGTGTGCGGTTTGGGGGGGAGGGGGTGTTTTGGCCTCTCAAAATTTTTTTTCTGCAAAGCTTAGTGGCTAGCATACTGTTATATGCAGGTTCGTGTGCTGAGTTCGAAAATGCATTCAGTTTAGCTAGATTCGCTCTGGATCGGGAGAAATTGGCGTCCAAAGTTGAGACCAACCCTATTTCCGAGTGGCACTACTCGCTAGTATGACCATTAACCGCGGTGCAATACAGTTTTTCTTATGTAGTTTTTGCTGCTGATTCCGAAAATAACTTTATTTTTGCTCTACGTTGCCTACTTTTGAAGATATCGGCATTTTTATGATTTGGGAAGAAAACGGCTGCACTTGCTATAACATGCTCGTTTGAAAGGTGACTCAATTCAGTCGCATCTAGTCCACTTTTTTCCGCTGATTCAGGATATCATCATATTTTTGCGCTACAGCCACTCGGTCGCAAGTTATGGACCTCCGAAGTTTCATTAAGAAACATGCCATGAGAAGCCGTAATCCTGAAATAAATGTTCAGCATTCATGCATTTCTGAAGGGAACCTTTTGTCAGTCAATAGTGTACCCGACCTATTTTGACCCGCTGAGTTAAAAAAATGACCTTTGTTTTTCTCTACTGCTGTTCAATTTTGAGATATTACGAATCAAACAAAATTTGCATTAATATTCATATATCTCCAAAAGGAGCAGTTATAGATCAAAACAAACGCCATTTTTGAACTCAGCTGGTCAAAATAGGTCGGGTACACTATTGACTGACAAAAGGTTCCCTTCAGAAATGCATGAATGCTGAACATTTATTTCAGGATTATGGCTTCTCATGGCATGTTTCTTAATGAAACTTCGGAGGTCCATAGCTTGCGACCGAGTGGCCGTAGCGCAAAAATATGATGATATTCTGAATCGGCGGAAAAAACTGCACCAGATAGATACCATGTTACGTCCAGATTTGACAGATAACTTATTGTCTGAGTACCAGGGCATAAAAATTACATAAGTAGCTCAGGAGCAGTCAGATTGAAAAACAGATGTCATTTTCGTAATCAGCGGCAAAAACTGCATTAGGTGATATGAATTTATATGGCTCTGTACCCTAGATGCGACTGAATTGAGTCACTTTTCAAACGAGCATGTTATAGCAAGTGCAGCCGTTTTCTTCCCAAATCATAAAAATGCCGATATCTTCAAAAGTAGGCAACGTAGAGCAAAAATAAAGTTATTTTCGGAATCAGCAGCAAAAACTACATAAGAAAAACCTCATTGCACCGCGGTTAATGGTCATACTAGCGAGTAGTGCCAGTCAAGAAATACGGTTTGTCTCAACTTTGGACGACAATTTCTCCCGATCCAGAGCGAATCTAGCTAAACTGAATGCATTTTCGAACTCGTATGCTAGCCACTAAGCTAGCACTAAACAGTATGCTAGCCACTAAGCTTTGCAGAAAAAAAATTTTTTCGA
This sequence comes from Sabatieria punctata, assembly GCA_030248155.1. Taxonomy (NCBI): domain Eukaryota; kingdom Metazoa; phylum Nematoda; class Chromadorea; order Araeolaimida; family Comesomatidae; genus Sabatieria; species Sabatieria punctata. The sequence continues at coordinate 20,655 of JASANB010002159.1, forward strand.
ACACATTTGAGAGGCCAAAACACCCCCCTGCCCCCCAAACCGCACACTTTAGGGCGCTCATTTTGTTTGGCCAACTCATGCCTAACCTTTGTTAAAACATTAGCTTGGCAGGGTCTTTGCACAAAAAGTTATAAAGATTTTTCGAAAAAAACGGAGTGGCATTTTGCGGAAATTTCGCAGTTTTCGGCGAATATCTCGGTAACCAGCTACGATCTGGAAACGGGAGTGCCAGAAAATGAAAGAAAACATTGGACCAGCTGCAAAATCATGTGCGAGTCGGGATCCTAGCTTAAGAAACGAATGAAGGGTGATCGTTTGAATGAAGGTGTCAAAGCTATTAAAATGAGCTCGAAAATTGCTGCCGACCCAACTTTGAGGGGGTGTAGCTCCGGTTCCAGGGTGTTGCTGGTGGCCGGGCATGCACCGTTGGTCTTCGACTGTGCTCTATTTTAATAGATATTAATATCAGCCAGATCCGTGAGATGGCCCTGCTTGCCCCCTCTCTTCGGCACCAAAGCTGACTTTCTCGCAAAATGCATCTTAATACTGTCTTTTAAACACTCTACACACTACACTACCACCTAGCTTTCAGGACGGTGCTGAAATCTTGGTGGTTAGTTTATTCAAGAACGGTATCTACTTGAGCAAAGTGTTTCTGGAGCGATTCGGTCTGCAACCGCTTGGATCATTTGAAATAGTGGAGCAGCCTCCTAATTCTGATTAGAGCTGAATACCATTTCAAATCACGGCTTGTGCCTCGACTGCAATTTTTATCACTGTGCACACAATCTCTTCTTATGATAATATGTACGTACATTGTATTCTATATTATTGACTCTTTATTGCCTTGTAACTGAAGCTACTTGAGACATTCTAGCTGTGCGTTATTTTGGTACATGTACAGTATATACTTGTGGGTGTTCACTGTTCTAGGGCCCGACCGGATACAAATTTCTACCGGATCCGGATATGCCCATATCCGGCCGGATCCGGATATCATTGATCAACTTAAAATTTTTTAGAATGCAATAACATATATACATTTCTTTGTTCTATAACAGTTGATTCAAAACAACATCTAATAATTGTAGTTCAAACAACGCAAGTTATACTTGTTAAACAACAACATTTCTACATTTTCGGGCTTCAGAGAGGAGCGATTGCCTTCCGAAATCGAGCCAGCCAAGCAGTCTTAAATGTTGGCTCGCTAGCTACCGTACCGATAGGAGCACTTCAATACTTCCTGCCAAGCTGAAAAACTGTTTTTAGAACCATACAACTGCCGCAAATTTCTAACCTCTGCCAGTCTGGCAAATGTTGACTGCTTCTCTTTCCAGTAGAGTAGTGGGTCTCTGTCACTCGGTACAAGCTCAGCTATCAGTTTGTGCACCTAAGAAAGCATCCATACTTATTGTGTAGCTAAACATCAAACAACAAAACTACTTTGTCAGTTTCTTCATCAATGCCACCATAGGTGTCGATTTGGATTGGCGAATCCAGTGAATCGGCGAAAAATCCCTGTTCGCCTTCATGGCTGCTGTGCGTTTCAGTAGGTGTTTCACAGTGATTTTCGGCAATATTTATGTTCAAATACGAAAAAAATCACGTTTTCTCATCTGTGACTGATATCCGGCAGGTAATATCCGGATCCGGATATCCGGTCGGGCCCTACAACAGTGAACACCCACAAGTATATACTGTACATGTACCAAAATAACGCACAGCTAGAATGTCTCAAGTAGCTTCAGTTACAAGTAGGGCCCGACCGGATACAAATTTCTACCGGATCCGGATACGCCCATATCCGGCCGGATCCGGATATGCCGGATATCATTGATCAACTTAAAAATTTTTTAGAATGCAATAAACCACATATATACATTTCTTTGTTCTATAACAGTTGATTCAAAACATCAAATAATTGTAGTTCAAACTATGGTTGGATGATATCGGGGTTTTTGCGATGCATGTGATATTGCATATGAATATATGCATGCAATTTCTAGTGCATATTGATATTGCATATATCATATGCTTGCAAAAATAAGATATGTACATATTTTTTGCATATTTGCATATTTTATCACTGCGGCTAGAAATTGATAACTGGACGCTTTCCAAGCATTTTCGAGTTTGGTCGGAATGTCTATGCAATCTTTAGCGTTTATTAGGCATACCTATTTTACAGATACAGACCTCATCTCGAAAAAGCAGAAGGGGAAACACAGTTTGGCATGAAAGTTCAGCTCATTTCGTAATTTTAAGATAAAAATGGTTGACATCACAGCAATTTGGCTAAATTATTGTTTGCATGTTCAAATTTGTTCTCTCTAATGTGATGTGGTATACTTAGCCGATCTTTTGGTAGACCTGTCCTAGTTTTACAAACTAAAAAATTCAGAATTTGAAAAATCTCAGTTGAGATTTCCATTCTTTGCGAGTTGAGTTTAGAGTCTCAAGCCATTCATCTTCATTCTGCAACTGAAAAGAGACGCTTTCATCTCTGTAAAGTAAAGATTTACAGTATAAACTTGCCTCAATAATAGTTAGTTTTTTTATTTCAGATTTTTTATTTTTAATTAAATGAAAAATTAGCAAAAACAAGGCGACTATCCTAAACATAGAAATCCAGTCTGCTTGGCTGTTTTGTGATGTTCATTGTATCACATTAGTATTATTATTTTTGTTAAGAGAAGAGTTTGTTGTCAATTTTGAACGTAAATATTTCAAGAACCCTTCATCGAATCTTTGCCAAATTTTGCAAGTTAACCAATCTTTATATGGACTTAAGAACCTTGCGGCCTAAACCACTACACCAACTGTGCCGGCACGCAAGTTATACTTGTTACACAACAACATTTCTACATTTTCGGGCTTCAGAGAGGAGCGATCGCCTTCCGAAATCGAGCCAGCAGTCTTAAATGTTTGCTCGCTAGCTACCGTACCGATAGGAGCAATTAAGTGCTTCCTGGCAAGCTGCAAAACTGTTTTAGAACCATACAACTGCGCAAATTTCTATCAAACATTCCGTCGAATTCAATATTTATGTTCAAAATACGTAAAAATCACGTTTTCTCATCTGTGACTGATATCCGGCATATCCGGCCGGATCCGGATATCCGGTCGGGCCCTAGTTACAAGGCAATAAAGAGTCCAGACCACCGTTGCTTGACTAAGAAATCCGTCCACGGTAACGCACCACAGGCCGGATAGCTGTGACATAAAAAGGAAAGAAGAGTACACGCCAACCAGTTTCGCAGCAAGCTATGTATTTTGCCAGGGTTCGTACCAGTGTGGTGCACTTTATATCTAGGTAACTAGGCAGTGGCGTATCCAGGATTTCGGAAAGGGGGTGTAAAATTTTGAAAGTGGGTTGGGCCGCTGGCCAACCAACCGGTGTAAGAAAATTTAGCAAAATTTGCCTTCAAAAACGTGTTTAAAACACATTCCGAGCTTAAAATTAACAGAAATTACAAGTTTTAGAAGTTTAAGAGTGGGTGTCTGAGTCCGGCAACCCTGTAGTGAACTCCCTATGCACAAAAATAGGTCGACCTCTCCGATTTTGCTCAAAATTTGCATAAATGATGTACCTTAGGGGAAACCAACGTGTACCAACTATCAGCCCCAACTCCGCCTAATATGCAAATTGCGAGGGGTCAAAGGTCAAATTTGGGGTACCTTATTCGATTGAGCATAACTATGCCAATTTTCAACGCACGGTGTCCGGGTTTCTTTTAAACGATAGAGCTTACTCTTGGCTTTCCAACGAGCTACACAGCCATTTCTGCATGGCTTCGTTCGGTAGTTATAACGATTTTTTTTCATTTTTTGATGACCCAAAAATCGCTTTTTTGCCCACTGCAAAAAAAATTCCCTCCTACCCCCCTTTTTTATTTCTTTATTTGATAGCCCTTGATGAGAGCTTTAATTTGATGTAAAATATGAGCGATTTCACTGGGGCATTTTGGAGAAACTTGCATTTGAATGTTGCTACCCAAGCTGACTGCTGCGAAATTTCTACTGTAAGAACTGCCCGGAAGTGTGTTAGTTTGCATCCCAGTAAGTTCAGGATTCTTTTATCAGAAGCGACAGGTTGACACATATCCCAACTCTAAACTTTTGAGTTTACATTAGCTGTGGCATAACAGTATTGTGGTGCAGCACAAGTTGCTTCAGTCACTCGAGATGTTCTTTCAAGTTTGCCAGCATTTCATCATCCTCAGGAGTGACAATGTTTTCATCGTCCAGGTAATCATGCCGAGGTGCAAACCGGTTTTCTGATGTGTCTTCTGGTTTGTCAACGTTGTGCTGCTCAACTGCACCCTTCCTTAGCTTCTGTGACATTCTTGAGAAGTGTGCAAGAATTTGTTGCTCTGTCAAATATTCATTCACATTGAAGAGAAGAGCGCCACCTGAAGCATTTTGTTGAACATTTGTTCAAATGAACGAAGTGACATGGTGCATATAATGCAAATGCAGCACATGTTTTTGCTATAGTAATAGGTGAATAGTACCTCTACGGGTTTTTCTCATGTCGCTGGCCACCTGCGCTGCATTCAATTTCTGTTTTGTTTGTTCACCTTCAAGAAACTTGCTCTCAAGGTACTGCACCTGTTTCTTTGAAAAACGAGTGAAAGCAGGTGCTTCACGCAAGGCCCACCCCTGTTCAAGAGGTTGCGTCTCGCTTTGATGGCATGCGCTTTGTTGAGCAGCATGCGTCTCCAACTCTTCATTGATGTCAGCGCGAAGGTCATTCATAGCTTTAGAAGTGTGCAATTCTTCCAATCGAGTAACGTACAACCCTAAGAACCTATTTATGGTAAGACATATAGAAGTAAGAATTAAACAAGAGCTAAAAGTACAGTTAAACAAGTAAGCATATGTAAACATGCCTTGAGCTGCATCCAAAAGAGTGAGTCTTTCAGGTTTGTACTTGTGTTTTCCACCGGCAACATGCCGAATTAGATTTGCGTAACAGTAAAACTTGGCGGTACATCCTGGTTCTGGACAGTCATACATCAAATCACGTTTGAACTCATAGCCAGACTCCGCCGTCGCTTGAGCCTCTTCTGCGGTTGTATCATCTGCAAGCTGATCGAACTCGTCTTGAATTTCAGTGCCTTGATCAGGCTCAGAATGGCTTTCCGGTGTTTGAGGATAGTCTGGTTGACAATGACTTTGCAATGTAAGTCGCAAACGCTGTACTGACAGCACGGAACAACATCTTGGCTGATAGCTTTTTTTGTAGATTGTCATTGGTGAATAGTTCTGCAAGTTTTTCCGAGGGTGGGTTAGACGGGGATGAGCCATTCCAGCAACTTCTGCCAAACCTCGGACAGCTTTATGGATCTTGAAAACCTTCTGTTCCCAGGCAACTCGCAATTGTTCACGCTCTTGCTGTGAACTACTTTTGCTTTCTTGACTTGGCAGATAATCGGACTGTTCTTCATCGGAAATGTGCTGAGACCCACATAGTGAATCTTGACTGTAACCAAAATTTGTCTTTGGATGTCTGTCCACATCCTGTCGAAAATCGGGACCTGGATGTTCTTGTGGTTTCTCAGTTGTTGCTTCCTGAAATCAATTCATTCCATGCATCAGTGAAGAACAGCAATATGATTAGCAATGCAATACAGTTATTAGATTATGTATAATACATAATATGCAATTCTTTCATAATACCGAGCAAGCAAAACAATCCCTATATAGTATAATCCAACTATAATTTGAATGCCTTCTGTTTTCAAACGAGATAAACAATTTTACCTGTTTTTGCTGCTCTACAGTTATAACGTTGCGAATTTCTTTTTGATGATACTTGCAGATAGCTGAAAATTGAAAATGAACAGTATGTTTTAAATTTATGCTACTTTCATGAAAAATTCGCTTACGAAGTCCAACAGGAAGAAGTGCGTTTTTGACTGCCAGAAATTCTTTTGAATCCTTCCATGTTACCATTTTGTTTGCTTCAGCTGGTTGTATGTGCACAGGGGGAACATCTGTCAATGCTTGAATAGAACAGGAATATTTTTGCCCAGTGGCTTTTCGATTTCGAAAGCTACATTTGTGGTAGTTGAACCAGTTTGCCCCAAACTCTTCCAAATGCTTTTTGCAAACATAGGTGTTTTTCAGGTATTCTTCATGCTCTTTTGAGTGCACATCATCAATGAAGACACCACCATCTGTTCTGGCAAGGAGAAGTTGAAGAATGTACTTTACGTTGTTGTTGTGCGCTATGTCCTCCAATGAAGCACCAACTTGGCATGTCTTGGTGTCAATGTCAGACAGTCGAATCAGTTCCCCCATGGCACCATCGCCACAAGGGGTCTGATCGTTGGTCTTGACAGCTTTGCCTGGGCCAACAAAGCATTCAGCTGTTGGTGGTATTGGCTCAGGCGTTGGTGGTATGTCCACATACCCATAGAGATCATCAGTACTTGTATCCATATCAATTTCGTCATCTTCATCATCTGTTGCACGCTTCAATCTGCATTGAGTGCTATTGTTGAATGCACTGGCTTTAGCGGAATTGCTGCTTTCCAAACTGTACTCTGCAAATAATGTTGTTTGAGTTTGTAACTGTCTCTTTCTTTCAATTTAGAAAATGTATTCTATGCATGCAAAGCAGTTTCTGGCGTTTGGAAAATAATCATTTTAGTTTCCTGTTCAGCTACAATCCTCCTGTTACAGCGAAAAACATAAATGTAATACTGATTACTCTGTCTTTAGCTTCTGAGATAAATAACGCTCTTCAAACATCGATAAGGGAACAAGCAATGACAATACAGTAAAGAAGTAAATACGGTAAAGGTATTTATACAAATCTTTCAATATCTGAAGAACCTACCTGAAGAACGGTACCGCCCAACAGGTGCTGCTGCCAATTCTAAGATTATGAATGACAGGCACAAGTGCACCAACTCCTCCGACTGGTGCATTCCATGCAACTTTTCATTTCGTTGCACCGTTCCGCCAACAGTTGTGTCGTTAAACACAAAGCAAGCAAGACCGTAAGGAAGGACATAATTGATCTAAAAAATTTTTCCTGCAGAAGCAGAATCGTAGAATCGGTCTTTGAAGTTTCTCGCATTGGCACACTTACGGATGGTCGAAGTGTTGATAATTGATTTGACCACCTGAATGCGCACGTTGTAAGAAAGTAGTCCAGCCTTGTTTTTTTCTAAATGGTTTCTTCATAGTTTACAAAACTGGGATTTTTACTTGGGATGCAGAACTTTAGTACGTTTCTTTAGTGTACATAGGTCGTAAGATTATAACAAAGAGTAAATCTGCATAACCTTGCCTGTGAAAACCTACCTCAGTCAAAGACAACGAATAAAAGGACTTTGAGGCAGCATATACAGCTTGACGGCTACAAATCATTCAGCTGTGTATGGCTAGAGCGGATGCAATTTTCATTATCTGTCTGCGCAGGCCGGCAGAAAAAGAGCTACGTGCTTTTCTGTCTGATAGAGTATGGCTAGAGCGGATGCAATTTCCATTAACTGTCTGCGCAGGCCGGCAGAAAAAGAGCTACGTGCTTTTCTGTCTGATAGAGTATGGCTAGAGCGGATGCAATTTCCATTAACTGTCTGCGCAGGCCGGCAGAAAAAGAGCTACGTGCTTTTCTGTCTGATAGAGTATGGCTAGAGCGGATGCAATTTCCATTAACTGTCTGCGCAGGCCGGCAGAAAAAGAGCTACGTGCTTTTCTGTCTGATAGAGTATGGCTAGAGCGGATGCAATTTCCATTAACTGTCTGCGCAGGCCGGCAGAAAAAGAGCTACGTGCTTTTCTGTCTGATAGAGTATGGCTAGAGCGGATGCAATTTCCATTAACTGTCTGCGCAGGCCGGCAGAAAAAGAGCTACGTGCTTTTCTGTCTGATAGAGTATGGCTAGAGCGGATGCAATTTCCATTAACTGTCTGCGCAGGCCGGCAGAAAAAGAGCTACGTGCTTTTCTGTCTGATAGAGTATGGCTAGAGCGGATGCAATTTCCATTAACTGTCTGCGCAGGCCGGCAGAAAAAGAGCTACATGCTTTTCTGTCTGATAGAGTATGGCTAGAGCGGATGCAATTTCCATTAACTGTCTGCGCAGGCCGGCAGAAAAAGAGCTACGTGCTTTTCTGTCTGATAGAGTATGGCTAGAGCGGATGCAATTTCCATTAACTGTCTAGGCAGGCCGGCAGAAAAAGAGCTACGTGCTTTTCTGTCTGATAGAGTATGGCTAGAGCGGATTCAGCTTCCATTATCTTTCTGGTGGGCAGGTTGAAACGATCTGCCTGTCCCAGTTGTCTCACTTCACTGTTTTGAAGTGCTTATCACCATGTCCGTTGCAATGCTGCACAATTGCTTACTTGCACTACTTTCTAGACTGACCGGCGGACGGTTTGCCTAATAAAAATTGGCGCACTGCTTTCTAAACACTGACGCCGGTCGGCTCGATCAACTAAAAATGCGCTACTGCTATTCTAAACACTGACCGGTGGTGGACGGTTTGCCCAATAAAAGTGCCTTTCTAATACTGGTTCAATACGAGTTCATCCATGTGTACTGTAGGGCCAAACAGCGAGTTCCAACTGCATTTGTAGCTAAAAACAGTTGCTGTTTCCAATGTCCCCGTGAGACGTGTCACATCTCCTAGCTGTAGGGATGTCCATCCCGAAAGGGATCTGATGCAGAAATAAAATTTTTGGGAACTCTTTCTCTACCAGCAACAAAGGATGTCTTACATCGTAAATCGCAAGGAACACGACCGGTCTACGCCCCCGGGGCATCCGCCGTCAAGGGCTTCGACCAAAAATGCTCACGTCAAAAATGCGGTCGGCGTCCTAGGCCCGAGGAACAAGACCGCCGTAAACGCGGCATGGTAGGTATCAAGGGGTTATGCAGTATTTGAAGTGCACCTCTACAGTTTTACCATACCAACGGTTACTCTTCGTAGCCCTAACAAAATTTGCACGTATACGTGGAGATATGTATTAATGAGTGCGTGTTTAGTTAGTCATGTACACGTAAATGCCGTGTTTGTTCCAATAAGCCGCGCGCGTCTTATTTATTTCAGAGTGCGTTTGACACGTGGCTTATTGGAGGGCGCGGCTTATTTATTTCCGACCAGTATTTGTGCGACTACAACAAAGATTATTTACTAAAAATTTTCTTCTGGGCTACCAATTGAAAAACATGATCTGGCCTGTGCAGTATAAGGGGCAAGGTCTGTGATCGTTTTAGATAGATTTGAAAAAAATGCAGCGGAACGCAATTTTACCGTATAAAGGTGTCATTGACGCCTGTGAAGATGACGCCAATGAAAGAAACTCTACCTTCCCGATATGCCGAAGTGGTAGATATCACGCTAGCCGCCGCCCTCTCCCTCAAGGAGCATTTAAAAAACATCCACTCTTACCATGTGGAGTTCGCGGCTGGATGGCTCGGCCCAAATCGGGTATTACAAGAAGAACCTCCGCCGATCCATGCCTCAGAGACTATGCTATCACGGCGGACAAGGTGCACTCTTGCACAGCTGAGGTCAGGGTTCAGTACCATGCTACGTTCATATCAACATCGGCTACACCCTGAAGCCGATCCAACCTGCCCGGACTGTGGGCAGCAACCTCATGATACGCCACACTTGTTTGGCTGCCGGGCCAAACCAACTACACTCTCAACAAGGGACCTATGGACACAGCCAGTGGTTGCAGCAGCTTTCCTGGGCGTGTGACCAACGGCGGCTAACAACAACAACAACATTGACGCCTGTAGGTCTAGTCCTGATTCCAATAAGCCGCGCGCTGCAGGCTGATTCTAATAAGCCATTCGCAGCTTATTGGAGGGCGCGGCTTATTTGTTTCAGAATGCTCTAGACACGTGGCTTATTGGAGGGCGCGGCTTATTGGAATAAACACGGTAGACAAGTTCATTTTCTACAACATATGTAGTAGGTCTTGTGCACTGTCACAATACTGTAAAGCCTTAGTTTTCCAGTTTCAAGTGAAACAGAAGATCAATAAAAAATTTTAACCGAAAGAGAAAACCCCAGAAAGAATGACTAAAAAGATCCTTTCCTCCATACAGAGTTAAGAATACAATCACTACTCCAATTAAACAACAACCATTCGGAAATGAAAAATCCAAAAAAAGTAAAAACCTATTTTGCTCATGCAAGACATACTGTACGTATATCAGAAACCTACAATTCGAGCGTAGAAAACAGACGCATTCTGTTCAGGAATGACCGGCTTGTTGGACTTAGCCAAGATGCAGTGTCGGCTTGTGAAGTGGTATCGAAAGAAAGAACACTTCTGAACGTTGTGACACATAATCTGACACTTGTTCATAGTGTCCGTGGTTGTGTTCTTGACAACTGCCTCTCCGAACACTGTAATGCGCTCAGAAACTTGGCGAAACGTACTCTGCCACTCTAGAAATACATTGATACAGTCAAACCCCGTAAATGGAACCCTCGCTAAATCGAACAATGAACACGTTTTCTGGCTCTAGCAAAGCACAAATTTCTCTCATAAGGGGCCGTCCATAAACGACGTCGTTCAAAAATGCCGATTTTTCGGACCCCCCAAATCGCCTTGCATCGTTTCTTTCTGGGGACCCCTCCCCATAAGACGACGTCGTTTTCGGGTCCCCCCCCGATAAAAGTGCAGTACATGCAGTACTGTTATTTTTTCTTGTTGCCATACTGTACAATGAATTGAATAGATCCCTTCAGCCACTCTGGGAAACTTTTTTGTATGTAGAAATATTTGACAGAATGTGCATAAATCGAAAATAATGCAATCGCAGTTCCATAAAATTCCGAAAAAAGCGACGTCGTTTTTTGCTAACCCCCTTCCCCTCCTGGTGCGTCGTCTATCGTTGCAATTCAGCCGATCCCCCTCCCCCCTCTGGAACGACGTCGTTTATGGACGGCAGACGGACTAAATGGAAGTTGCATCTGCGTTTTCGCGAAATATTACACAACTGCCTTACGAGTTTCTAGTTTTCTGAAAGCAAAATTCGAAGTTTATGAGCTGTCTTGTTGCATCTTTTATGTAGATGGATGCCTATGGGTCTTGTAAACACTATCCCATACTTGGTCGTTAGCTTGGCAGTGTGTGTTACCTGAATTCAAAGTTACAGTAGCACTCAGAAATTGTATTCTTGTGCCTTTCAGTAGCTGAAGCTGCACTTATGTATTCAGGACATAGTCGAGTTGGGTTTTCTCTTTTCTGAGCTGAACCTCCATAAATGGAACAACTGGCTAAATGGAACGTGATCGGATGGGACTGTCCGATGTTCCATTTACAGGGTTTGACTGTAGTTACGGTACACTTTCATTGAATAGTCAAGTAAAATGCACACTAACTATTGTATTGAATGACGGTGCTTTTGCAGTAGCACCAGGTGCCGTTGCATGTGTACGTAGTTGAGGATGGACAAATCGGTTCTAAAAAGAATGTAGAAAATCTCTAAAAGAGAAAACAATGCATAGATAGAACAACTTTACTGCACCTTCGTTATACGACCGTTTAACAAACCTTTGTAATTCAACAGTTGACAGTTGGTTCCCGTGTACGCAATCGGGCAAATGCAAGAATAACTGTCAGCTTGATCCACACACGTTGCTCCGTTTTCACACGGGGCCAATGCAGTACAGATAGCTGAAAGCAAGCTGTATGTACATACTGTTTATTAGGATGGGTTGATATCACTTGGAACAGAGCAGTTTGTGCCCAAATAGCCGTTGGTGCAGTTACAAGAATACTTGCCGTACGAGTAAGGGTCGTCGATGCAGGTGCTGTTGTTGAGACACGGATTGTGTTCGCAAATGTGCTCGTAGCTGTAGTGAGTGTCGTCTGCAAAAGCAAAGAATTGTATCTAAAATATTTTAGAAGTGTTTACATTCAATTTCGCAGATCACATGTCTTAGAAGAGAGCAGTTTGCGTCGGCCACTTTCAGGTCGTATGTGTAGAGCCAAACGCACTCTTTCCCGGTTCTGCCTGCGATTTTGGCCGCTAACTTCTTGCCGATAATTCCGCCTGCATCCAGCGGTTTCGTTTCCGTTTCGTTAAAGTGCCACTGGTAGCTGCTGATCGAGGTCGGATCGCTTGTAATCGAACGTAGAGCTGAACTGTCGGTCTTAGGCTATTCTGAGGGTACAATTTCAAGTTGTAGTAGTTGTGGAAAGTTAGAAGAAGTCTCATTTTCGAAAGGGTAGTGTGTAAAGCTCTGACAGGGCCCTTTGGGCAAGAGATGATTCTACTACTATCAGAAAATTTTTCCCTGACCAGACACCAAATTCCCTGACTTTTTCCTGATTCCCTGACTTTTCAGGTCCCGCACGAACTCTGGTTTATGACTATTGATTATCAGTCAAGTGATATGAGAGCAGCCCTACAAAACACTTTGGTTTCATATTTAACAAAAAGCCACCGAATTATGGCTTCTACGTATGTAAAACTAAGCCTAATACATGTACGTATTTGCACAGGGTGATTCACATATCCCGCCCGGTTTCGCAAGGTCAGAACTTTTTTGTTTGCGGAAAGAATCTGCTGATTTTTTTTAAAAGTTCGAAGTATATCCACATATCATACCCAAAAATCAGCCGATTCGGTCCACAAACAAAAAAGTTCTGAGCTTGCGAAACCGGGCGGGATACGTGAATCACCCTGTAGTTCGTCAATGAAGAAAGCTAAGAAAATTATCAATTCTTACTGTATAAAGATGTTATTTTAATAAAAACGTCATTTTACATAGAATTGAACGCAAAAATTTCGGCTCTAACTCTTCAAAAAATTTAAATTTCAGGCGGTAGCCAAATTATTACGTAATTAGGGGAGAGGGGTCAGGAAATTACAGTCATGTCTCGTTAATCCGGACCTCGTTAATACGGATTTTCACCTTCCGGACAAGATTAGGCCAGGTCCCAATTTTCCTCCATGTTATATGACTCGTTAATCCGGATCCGGTTCGTTAATCCGGACAGAAGATTTGGGGTCCCAACTTCGAAATTTGTATGGTAAAGTGATTCGTTAATCCGGATTTGGTTAATTTACACAATCCATGCGCAATTTTTCAATTCAGGTGTCAATGTTCAATTGAATAATGTTTTTCGTTGAGTCAGAATTAGAGTGCGAACTGGTATTGGGTATTGGGTATTGGGTATTGGGTGTATTGGGGTGTTTTCCAGGTATTGGGTATTGGGTATTGGGTATTGGGGTTTTTACCCCCCAAAACCCAATACTAAATTGGACAATTAAAAATAGAGAAAAATCGATGCTGACCTGAAAAAAAATCGAAAAAGTTGATCGATGATTCGGTTTAGTAGCTGTTTTCGCGTTAAGGAGCCGTCCATAAACGACGTCGTTCAAAATCCCGATTTTTCGTAGCCCCCTCCCCTTAAGACGACGTCGTTTTAGGTTTACCCCCTTCCCGATAAAAGTGCAGTACATACAGAACGGTCATGTTTTCTTGTTAGCATACAGTACTGCGCAATCAATAGAATAAATCCCTACAACCACTCTGGGAAGCTTTTCCGCACTGTAGAAACCTTTGACAGAATGTACTTAAATTGAAAATAATACAATCAAAGTTCCCTATTATTCCGAAAAAAGCGACGTCGTTCTTTGCTAAGCCCCTCCCCTCCTAGTGTGGCGTATATCGTCGCATTTCAGCCGACCCCCTCCCCCTCTAGAATGTCATCGTTTATGGACGGCTAGTCAGCTAAACGTTAGTAGAATTTTCTAAAGTGTACGCTTTTCTAAGCGCTACGCCAGTAATTAATTTCTCTGTTCTTATCTAAAATAAAAATGGTGACATAATGTACTAGCACCGTACCCATGGCGGTGGTGCACACAATTTCCGGCCGAGTTAGGAAAAAAATCGCCGGAAGCAAGAAACACCACTGAATTACGAAATATTAAGCACCAAAACTGTTAATTTCTGCTAATTTTACGCCTAAAACGGTTTCTAAATGCTTTCCGAAAGGCTAATTTTTCAAAATTTTCTCGCCCTGCTTGGGCAGCGGCCCAACCAGCCTCTTAAAAATTTTAATTTCAGTGCCAAAAATCTTGTGTACACAACTAGAATGTACCTGTCCACTGAAATGAAATTTTTGGCCCAGCTACGCAAGTATTGGGTATTGGGTATTGGGTATTGGGGTATTGGGGGTCTCAGGTATTGGTATTGGGTATTGGGTATTGGGGTATTGGGTTTTTTAGGTATTGTTCGCACTCTAGTCAGAATGTCAGAATTTTTGCCTTTTTAGGAGCTATAATTAGCTGAAATAAGTTTTTGGGTTTTAATTAGGAAGTACAGCTGCAGAATCTGATATGCAACTGACAAAAAGCTGTCATTTAGGCCTTTGACACGAAAAACAGTGTTTTAGCTTTGATTCGTTAATCCGGAAATTCGCTAATCCGGGCAAAATTGGCCGGTCCCAACTTGTTCGGATTAACGAGACATGACTGTATTACGGGCGATTAGAGGGGTCAGAAAATGGGCAAAAATACCATTACGCACGCATTTTTGAACGCCCCCTTATGCTAGTTTACAGACAGTGATTTAACCTCGGAGTTGGAAGTCTGTCCCTATCCTCGGGTCGGAACCCTAAACCGATTGGTCAGAAACAAAATGCTATACCAAGCCAAATTGAGAAGAATCCTGTATTACTGTCGCGAATACCGGCAACGGTCTGTGCTGACTTCACATAAACCAGACGTCCTCGATAAGCCGGCCCGAACTGATCTTTTGCTTTGTTTTCACAGTGCGAGCGAGCATTTGACCAGGACAGGTATTTGTCGTACTTTGTGATGCAACTGTCTGTCTCTGTTACATAGGCTGTGGAGCATTTGCTGAACAATGAGGACTCGGCACAGAGATTCATAGCGATATTGAACAGTTCGCCTTCAGGGCACTTGCGTACAGTTGGTGTTCCTAGAAATTACAGGATTATGGAGAACGGACAGGTACTGTAGCACAGTACCTGCCAAGCAACTGTAGAAAAAATGACTGCCAGAGCCGATTTTGTGCAACCCATCTGCTTTTCCTGTGCAATCCACTCCGCACGTCTGGTCGTTGATTGCTCCCTTCGGACACTTACAATGGGTACGCTTGTTGGCATCTGAGTAGCAGACCTTGGGCATCTGACAGGGATTTTCGTACGAACACTGGTCATCTAAACAAAATCAGTTAAATTTATGCATTGCACAAAACGGAGGAGAAGAAGAAGAAGAAGGAGGGACACAAGAGAAGAAGTAGGCAGGAGCAGAAGGAGAAGGAAGTACGTAGCTCTTTAAGGGTCACTCCAAGTGTCTGCCAGAGTGTCCGGGCGGACACTCGTTTGTCCAGGCAAAAATTTCCTCAATCACACTGTATGGGCATACATATGATTAATGTCTAAGACACATAGCTCTTTGAGTATCAGTCTCAGCACTTGTCCGAAAAATTTTCTGTATGGATGTGGACAAAGCAAAAATTTCAGAATGTATATGGAGGACAAACAAAGCCACGGCATAGCAAACAGATTTTGTGGGCAATAGGCTTGTGCTGACTGCAGTGCAGACCATGGACAAAAAGTTTTGTCCACGTCATAAAAGATGGACAATGAATTGTAAACTATTGTCTCCTGCAAGGCTTGTCCAAGACTGAACTCCATTGTCCACTCCATTGTTCAGGGACTGAACATCCGTTGTCCACAGTATGAGTGTGGACAAGTTACTTGTTGTCCACCCGCTGTCCAGTGACAGTTTGTGACTGTGGAGAACATTTTCAGAGAATCTGTTCAGGTGGTCACACACGTAAACGGACTGGACTAAGCGCATGCTTTTGAGAATATGGCGAAATGTAATGTACTACATTGCCTTCTGCCCAAGGACTACTACCTAGTGTACTGCAAATAGACCTAGTTCCCAACCAAATTTTAGTTTCTAGTTAGTGGTTAGTAGTCCAAGCTTTCAGGATTTTCAGTTTGTAGTTAGTGGTTAGTAGTCAATTCAGCCAGCGATCCGAGTTTGTAGTTAGTAGTTTGTAGTCAATTTGTGGTCCCTGGGGACTGTGCAAAACATCGGTTTATGGGGAGTGGGTTTTTGGTAATAAAAACACCAAAAAATCGCAAAAATTGCTAATTTGGGCTCAAATACAGCTAAAAATGCGTTTATTTTTACTGGCGATTTTAAAAATTTTCGTGTTTTAAATTCTAAAAAATCGAAAAATTTGCTCAAAAATTACTATCCAGAAAGATCAGAGGGGGCGAAAAAAATCGTCTCGGGGGTCCCCGATTGAAGGGCCTGTCTCTTTCGTGTGGGGCAGACCGCCCTCTGTTACATGTATGGTGGTGGACAATCTAGCCTTAATCATTGGATGATCTAATAGTTGTCATTTATGTATGTTGGTGTCCGGCCAGACACATGTCCACCTGCACAAACGAGTGCCCAGACAAATCGTTTTGTTCATCACTTAGTGACGAACATGAACTCTAAGGAGATAGGAGAAGGAAAAGCAGGCAGGAGAAGAAGTAGAAGGAGGTACATACAGTAGGAGAAAGAGAAGTAAAAAGAATGAAAAGACATGGAGACAGGAGATGGAGAAGGAGGTATGTAGGAGAAGGAGAAGTAAATGACAATGAAGACGGAAATGTACTTACAAACAACTTCACAAACTGCCCCATAAGCCTGATTTGAACAAAACTGCTCTTGCCAGCGATTGTGATCGATAGAGTAAGAATTGCAGGCTGTTGTGGGTGTTGGCATGTACTGCTTGGCTAGGAAGTCTGGGTTCTCGGTAGAATTGAGAACTGCATTCTCATTGGCGTAATCCAGCCACCAACCCATGTGTTGCAGAAGACTGCTGTTCACTGCATACTGAGGCAGATAACGCAACGCTGAAAAAACCTGGCTAGAACAAAACTTCAATCTTTCCTTCAAACCAATCAGTGGATATCTTGTCCAACTTCCGAAACCGTCCAGCAAAACAGCAGTTGTTTCGACTGAGCGCATAATTGGTAAACGTCCAATGACCTGGAGGGGACTGAACTTGGCCATAGCATTGACATTGCACATCTGATAGTGGTATCTCCAGTTGACATTCTGTGCTTGCAGAATCAAACAACTCTGAGATTGCATGACAAAAGTGCCGCCCAGATGTTGGCATCTGCATGCCAGCACTGTCTCTGCACAGACTCGATTGAACAGATCGAAGTTCTGGCCAGTTGGACAAGTTTGGAGTGTTGCAAAGCCTGTAAACACAAATGAAACTGCTTTAAAAAAGAGAATAATAACTACCGCCATTGCAACGATAGTGATGAGGCGAACAGGAGCCAATTTCGTACATTCCGTCAGTCTTTCCAGCGCAATTCACGCCACAGTTGTGATCATTCACCGCCCCAGTGGGGCACACGCACAGAGTTTGTAGACTGTTTTCTGGATAACAGATCTTAGGCGCCTGGCAGGGATTGTGCAGAGAACAGTGATCATCTAGAGTACTACTGTCACTGTTGTGTTAGGTTGAACCAATAGTCAGCTTACACACGACTTCACACATGCCGTAGTAAAGTTGCGCTGAACACACAATTTCCTGCCAGTATTTGTAGGCAGTATGGTAGTACACACAGCCGTAAAATCGGTTTGTCAACCTGAGCGAGTTGACGAATTTCTGCACTTCTTCTGGACTGACATTCAGCAGTGCGTTTTCATTTTTGTCGTCCAGTAACCAACCATAATGATGAAGCTGAGTGGAATTCAAGGTGTAGTCAGTCAGGTATCGCAAGCCTTTATGGAGAAATGGTCATGATATTTGATCAGACCTCAGAATCATTGTGTACCTATCAATATCTGGCCAACGGAACCCCTGCTTGCATCCAGCATTGCAGCCAGTGCACCAGCTGTACGTAGAACTGGCAACCGACCAACTACGCTGAGTGGTCCAAATCCTTGCACTGCATAACTTTTGCAGGCCCTGAAGCCACTCAGCCAATCTAGTCGGTGGTGTTGATGCGCTAGGAAACAGCTTTGCGTTTCCGCACTGAAAAGTCCACCCAACTCTTCGCATTTACAAGGCAGACTAGAATTGGAACAATTTTTCTCAAACACGTCGAAACTTTCGCCATTTGGACATGTTTCTAGAGTTGCGGTCTCTAAATAGATAGATGCTGTTTTATTCTATTCTGATTTTAAGCTCTGTCAACATTTACCGCTCTCACAGCTGTAATAGGTTTGCGAACATGCGCTAATCGGGTAGACTCCATTTTGCTTTCCAGCACAGTCCATTCCACAGTTGGAGTTGTTCTTGGTTCCGACTGGACAAACGCAATGAGTTCGGCCGTTGCTGTCTGGAACGCACTCTCTAGGTGGACTGCACGAACTCTGATTGCAGTTGTCTACTAAAACATAATAAACTTTGTGACCGATTGTCAAAGTAAAACACAACACAACTCACGCAACAGTTCGCACAAAAGGTGTCTTGCAGTATCACAGTAATAGGTGTAGAGCTTGTGTTTTGATTTGTCATAGGTGACGCAGAACTTCTGGTAGTGCGCAGCCAGATCAAAACCAGTGGCCAGCAGTGGAAAATCTTCCAGTGGATAGGCAGCGTTTGGGTTGCGATTGTTCAGCCACCAGCCATACATTGAGGCGTTGTTGGTTTGGTATGCTCTTAATCCTGAAGTGGCTTTGCTCTCAAGGAGTAGAAAAAGCTTTCTTAAAAGTAGAAAAACCCCAGTGCCATTGGATTTCGTTCTAACTCAGAAGAATTTCACCAAGCGACAGGGTGTCCCAAAAAAAATCACAACATTTCTTTTTGCTGCCATTTTCGCAACTTTTGACCAAATTGTCTGACATTTGAAACATGTGCCAAAAAAGTGGGAATTTTATGTGTTAAAGTTTGGTGCATCAGGAATGACCCAGTCCTGAGAAATTCAACAATATACAAAATTGCGAAATTTCAATTAAATGTAGAAACAGCATAAAAAATGGAAACTTTTCTTTTTGCTGTATCTTCTTTAATTTATGCCGGAATTGGATGAAATTTTGAATATAAGCGCAGATATTTTGTAGGTCAAAAGTTCTGGCATTAATCAGTCCATATCACCAGTACATGGAAACTAAAGAAAGTCAGAGTTTTTACTGCAGCAAAATGAAGACCGTGCAAACTCTGAGAACTAAGGAATAAGAACACCATCCAGATGACCTCCGTTTGAGTTAATACACTGTTGCAACCGTTTCCCATAAGCATAATAAACATTTCTTAGCATGTTTGGGTGACAAACTGAATTACGCTTACAGGAACTTCATTACAGCTAAGGGGCGCGAAAATCAATGTTGTCGTTGTATTGCGATCGGGATTTTTTATGTAAGAGCTGGGCTGGGTTCATGCGCCAACTTTTGATCTACAAATCAACCCGTTATTCTGCGCAGATGTTCAAAATTTCATCCAATTCCGACCTAAATTAAAGAAGATACAGCAAAAAGAAAAGTTTCCATTTTTGATGCTGTTTCTACATTTATTATACAGGGTGCGTCAAAAAAAAACAACCCAGCAGATTTTTTGCTGTATCAACCGCAAATCTCAACCGATTTGAATGAATCCTGCTTTAAATGAAAGATAAATAAATTCTTGAACGACTGGTGTAGCTTTTATTAAGATGCGTTGCTTAGTTTCTGAGATAATTGCTTTCAAAATCAAAACAGAGATTTTGGCAGTGCACAACAGAGATTAAAACAACCCAGCAGATTTTTTACTGTAGCAGCCGCAAATCTCAACCGATTTCAGTGAGTCCTATTTTATATGAAAGATAAATTAATTCTTGAAAGTTTGGTGAAGCCATTATTAAGATATGATGCTTGGTTCCTGAGATATTTGCACTGAAAATAAAAACAGATTTTGGCTATGAACAAGAGCGATTTTTATTATTCTGTTGCACTTCATAATAAAACCGATTCCTACTGCTCAGGGCTAACGTAGCGAGGTTTTTCTGGTGCCACACATGCTTGGTTACTTCATTTGTAAAAGTCTTGTAGCCCCTCAGCAGTAGGAATCCGTTTTGTTGTGAAGTGCAACGGAATCGCTCTTGTTCACTGCCAAAATCTCTGTTTTGAGTTTGAAGGAAAATATCTCAGGAACTAAGCATCGCATCTTAATAGGGCCTTCATCAGTCTTTCAAGAATTTATTTATCTTTCATTTAAAGCAGGATTCATTCAAATCGGTTGAGATTTGCGCTTGCTACAGCAAAAACTCTGCTGGGTTGTTTTTTTTTGACACACCCTGTAAATTGAAATTTCTCCATTTTATATATTGTTGAATTTCTCAGGACTGGGTCCATCCTGATGCACCAAATTTTAACACATAAAATTCCCACCTTATTGGCAATTACGTTTCAAATTTCAGACAATTTGGTCAAAAATTGCGAAAATGGCAGCAAAAAGAAATGTTGCCATATTTTGGGACACCCTGTAGCTAGCTTGTGGTAACTAGTACCAAACAGACCTACCAATCCAAACAGAGTTGGAGCCCACAATATCACTGCTGGCGATTGCTGTCTCCCTGTTGATCACATGGGCCAGTCGTGCAGTTATTCCAGGCATTCCAAACTCTGAGTTGCTCAGAGCCTGACATCTTTCGTAGCCTTTGAACCAGTGATTGTTCTCAGCAACCACCCAAAGACAGGTTTGTGTGGAGAGAACGAATCGACCCGCACTGATGCATTTGCAGGGCATAGTTGTGACGTTGCAAGTTTTATGCAGAATGTCAAACTTGAGGCCAGTGTCGCATTTCTGCATGGTGGCCACACCTGAATACAAGCTCAGTACGGAATTGAATGAACGCTATCAAGAGCTCCTACCACCCGAGCAACTGAAATATAGGTCGGTACACGGTGCGATGCCATGATTGCCATCTTGTTTTCCAGCACAACTGACACCGCAAGTTGAGTCATCAGTTGAACCTTCGGGACAAACGCAGTCAGAGTTATTGTATAATCTTGGAACGCAGATTTTTGGTTTTGAACAAGCTTGACAAGCATCATCTAAATTTTCTAATACAGTCAGGCACTTAACGCCGTTTATGGTACCGACACCGTATATGGTACCGGTACCTAGGGCAGTGGTACCATTATATGGTACCCCACATTCGGCGACTGCGTTTGGTACCATATGGTACCGGCACCATATATGGTACCCTACCCATGGCCATGTGTGGCGGTACCATATATGGTACCACTGTAATACATTGTATGGCACGAAATCTGAACAGAGTGGTACCATATATGGTACCGGTACCGGTAACAATGCGAAGGTAGGGGTACCATATATAGTGGCCAAATGCGGGGGTACCATATATGGTGCCAGGACCATATACATGTATATGGTACCAGTACCTTTTATGGTACCACCACAGGGACAGGCCCCGACGAACGTGGGGGTACTATATATAGTACCGGTACCATAAACGGCGATAAGTGCCTGACTGTAATAGGTTAAAAGTGTTTGTTGACCAAACATAGACGTACAGAACACTTCACAAACAGTCAACCGTTCCAGGTAGCAGCCAGCCTGCAGCCATTTATGGTCGTCTGTGCGAAGGTAGATGCACTGTTGAATAGGGTTGTCTACTTCAACATGCCGAGCAAACGTGGCAAGGCCGTTGTCGACTGGTACAACTGGTCCAGCGCGTGAATGCCACCATCCATAGTCTTCTAGTTCCGTTGCGTTTGAATCAAGCAATTTGGCGCGCAATCCTAAAGGTGTCTCCTTAAATACACTCATGGGCTTGTTTTAGGCTTTGGTACTTTTTGGCCTTCCACATTGAAAGAGCGTATTCATGCAAAGTTCATTCTGAGCATAAAATTAACAGTTTTAGTACAAAACCTATTAGTTTTTCCTATTTTAGACAACTGTTTCCCAGCAAGTTAATAACAAATAGTAAGTTAATTTATTTTTGGGCGAAATCGGCTCGCAAATAGCAAATTCCTAGCAAGTTAATTTTGGCAAACCGCCGCCTAGCAAATAAATAGCTAGTTTATTTCGGATTGAGGGAGTGAGAAATTTGCTTGGCAATACGATTTTCTTTTACATTTTTTATATACCAAGACTGTACGACTGCGTCTACCACCTTTATATACCGAACAAACAACTTGGCAGCTCGAACAACTGGAACTGAATAGTAGAGTGTGAACTGGTATTCCTGTGTTTTCCAGGTACATTTGTACACGTAACAGCGGGGCTTGGGTTCTGCTCCCTTCCAACCGACTTGGGCCAACCCCCCGATAGGGGAGCACCCCCCTAGAGATGTGCACGGGGAACCTTTTTTCCGGACCGGCCCGGGTGCCGTTCCTGAAAGCCGTCCACAGTAACGCACAGCCGGCGGGCGCGGCCTCTGGGCCAAAGAAGAATACGCGCCTCGAGGCGCTCCAGTTTACGCCGCAAGCGCGTGCACAAAAAGAAGAAAATAACGAACGACGCGAAGGCCCGATGGGCACAAGGTTTTGCACTTCTTTCTGCGCCAGGATTACGATTCTTGTTTTGCTTCGCTTCTATACTGGATTGATTTACAGTATATGCAATGAATGAATGAGAAGCAGAATAATGGGAACCTACTACCTATAGTATTAAAACAATTAGTCCCTCAAACGTTGCGATGAGTTCAAACGGGCACGAAATGGGATGTTTACCTACTAATCTATCTGCACGCAATCAACGACCCCACAAAAGACAGAGGGCTAAAAAATAATCCGTACTACCATGTACATACCACTTTTGCCGTGCATTACTGCAATTGTTTGTTTTGCATTGATTTTAGATTGGAGGAATGCTATGAAAGCTTATTGGCCGTTTTCTGAACGCCGACTACCTAATTCCGATTCTTCCCCTAATTACTATTATTTTCGCTAACTCCCTCTTCCCAAATTTTATAGTTTTCGGACTTCAAATTTTAAACGGCCAACTACATATCAAGTATTTGAACAAACAGCTGGACCTCCGCAAAAACATAATTCTTCTTGGTACCACGGTATTATTTGTTTGTTTTTGAGTTCCACTGACCTTTCGGACAGCTCAGGACACCCCTCGCTCTTTTTCAGAGCCCTTCAATGGGGGTAGCCCTGTCTACAAACAACCGTCCCCTTTGCTGCCATTAGGTGCAACGGCAGCGCCGGTTCGGTTCCAATTTACCTACTGGCCATCACCGGCTTTCGGCGGTCTGGGTTGGGCTTTACGTCGACTACTTCCAGTCGCTTCGACCGGCTTCAAACCCACAAACAACCGTTCTCACGGATGCTGGGGCCGCCGCGACACACGGAATAGCCTAAACTACCCGTGGCCAAGACGCCACTTATAGCGACCGTATAGACAGTAGCTGTTGCGGTACCAGCCGGTGCGTCGGCAACTGACCCATGCCAAGTTTATACATGTTTCGCCATGCGAACGCGTGTTTTCAAACTTCGCCTGGGTTAAAAGAGATAGAGGACATGAAATGAACTGGCTAAACAAGTTTACCACAGATGCTGGGTACAAGAAAACGGCACATTTAACAACTAGACTGGAAAACACGTCACCTTATACATGTTATTTACGGAACTTTTTGGCACCGACAGCAACATTGGCTTGCACAGACCGCTTCACACATATGTACGTATAAATTTTACATGCGAAAATTGTGATTTTTTGGTGTAATAGGGCCAAAAAGTGATAAAACCTAAAACAAGCCCATGGGCTTATGTACGAAAAAAACCGGTATTATGTACATACAGTACTCACTTCTCTGGTCAGTTCTCCGTTTCTGTCTCCCAAATTCGTGGCCCTCCACAGACGATACAAATGCTCAACGCGATTAGGGGCTGGGTTAATGGAGCCGTCGCTGACGTCAGCAGTTACGTCATCGGAAGACGCCACCAGTGAGCGAAAGTTAGTACGCCAGGCAGCCCTCGGCCCAAGTCCGGCATCGAACAAAGAATAAAGCTTCTCCTTCACCGCAGCGCTCAGTCGAAGATGCACCATAGTCAAAGCATTGTGAATTCGATGGTTGTGCCGCCACTCCAGTTCAACAACACCAAACAGCCCTACAATAAAGTTTGTACTTGGTAGGCAAAGATACACACAAGTGTAAAAGGTGGAAGGAAGTGATCCGTCTAGTTTGTTTGTATTTTGTAACACTGTTTCGCTCTTAGGTAGGAGTCCTATTTTGGGCTGCGGTTTTATGTTCACATAATAATAATATTCATATGAAAAAAATGTGTGCAACGGGACTGTTTATAAAAATTTAAAGAGCTCTAAATAATCTCTTTAAAACCTATAAAAGATGCAGTCAGTCGCTGAAACCTTGTGTGGGTTTAGTTAGTCCTGACGGAGTTTCAGGCCAACTAATCTGTATACATTGTACGTAAGTAGTGAGTGCAAAGTCAGCGTTCGCCGAACAGGGTGAGTAGGCATGGCATATTGGCATATTTTGCGCTAAAATAAGCTATTCTGAGTTCTTACTTATTATTACACCTGATCTAGGCTTACTTTTATCATAATTACTATGCAAAATTTTTCCAAAAAAATTCCTGAGGGTAGTACGACGGCAGGGGAGGGGAGGGGAGGTAGGTCAGAGCCCGAGGGGTATTAACCCCCTCAGCCCTCCTGTAACCACTATTGAGTGTAGTAGACAGTTGTACAGTATGTATTAGTATGTAGGTAACGGCCCCTCGGCATATGTATGTAGAACAGCAGCACGAGTGTGTGGTATGAAAGCATCCGCATGTGATGTTTGGGTTTGTAAGTGATCGCGTGGCCAGGAGAGGCCAGATAAATCAGTTTGGGTCTTGTACTGGCTCGTGAGCAGTCGGAGATATTTGTTACACTCCTTTGCCCATGTCTGAGGGTGAGTTCAAACTGATTAAAATAAAAGCAATCATATCCAAAAAGTTTGTAAACGCACAACACCTATAGTAAAACCAATAAACTAACCTCTTCTGCGAAATTCATCTTTTCTCTTGCCGTCTGCAGTCACTCTGTAGGCCCATAGAGTAACTGCAGCCGCGCAGTTGGTGTTGCTCTTTCGAGGGGAAGGTCGATCGTCCGCGTCAGGCTTCTTCTTGTTCCTACTGCCAAAAGCACACTGCAGAGCCAGACGAAAAGCACCTCTCTTTCGATCTTGCAAGAGCCGACGACGCTTTCGAACCCAGTGGGTCCAAGATCGCTCACAAAACTCAGTCAGTCACTTCACGCCATCTGCTTCCGTGGCAAAGTCTGTGCGGATTTTGACACTGCTGCTTCCAGTCGCGCTATCGTAGACAAATGATTCTATTTCTTGTCTGAAGCCAAGAGGGAGTAACTTTTTCAAATTCACTGAGTCTTTGATTGGAGAATAAGTTTCCATTACTACAAAGCAGAGCTAGCGCAGATAGAGAGAAGGAAACACAGAACAAGAACACCAAGTCAAGAGCAGGAAGTGGACTGTAGTTACTTTTTTTGCGTCGGAAGCTGCGTTAGGTGCGGCGTAAACTGGAGGCGCGTATTCCTCTTTGGCCCAGAGGCCGCGCCCGCCGGCTGTGCGTTACTGTGGACGGCTTTCAGGAACGGCGGCCCGGCCTGGCGGGCCGATCAGGTGAGGCATGCCCGGCCCGCCATGCCCGACAGGCATCAAAATCGGGCCCGGCCCGGCCCGGCCCGGCCCGGCCCGTTAATTTTGCTTTGTCTTACTAAATTTTTGAAAATTTGGCATGAATTTTCAGATTAAAAGCTAAATTTCATGTTAAGCTATGGCAATTGGCATTTTAAGAGCCGGTTTTTCTAAGGGTCGACCCTTCCCGGACAAATCTCAACTTCATCTCTCCGATTTGGCTAAAATTTTGTATTTTGGTATAATTTAACCTAAAAAGATGTTTTATCACCTTCCCGGTCGTTTTTGTGAGACTCAATTTTTCGGCCCAACTTCAGATCTCGGTTTATAACTCTGGAACTAGTGAACGTAGAAACTTGCGGGTTGCATATTTACAATCACATGAGCGTTCTCTTTCAAACGATACCCAATACGACTGAATTCGAGAGAAAAATTTTTTTTCGAACCCCTTCTGGGCCAAATTTGACCCCCCTAAAAGTGCGACTACCGCTATTTTATTTCATAAAAATGTAGCGCTATTTATTCGCTTTTGATAGCACAAAAAAAATCGAGAAAAAAAATGGGCGACTAATTGAGTTTTTGGGCCTTGAAAGTTGTCAGGTCGAAAATTTGCCCAATATAAAATTGCCTTGTAAAGAGCATATCTTTGTCAATTTTGCACCGAGTTCAGTGATTTTTTGCACACATATTGCACTATATCCCTGGCACATACTGCACTGTTCACTTGGCGCCAGTTCTACGTTTTTTGGTCACATTTCAAGATACATTAGTTTACAAAGCAAATAGAATTTTCTGATAAACTGCAGTATCTTTCTGATAATTCGACAGTTGCTACTTTGTTACTGTCTTTTTTACCGTCTTGTGACTAGCTACCACTACGTACCTACAACTAGACATGGGGGAATGGGGCTGAAGGGGAGGTTGACCCCCTCTGGCTCTGACCTACCCCCCCCCCCCCTTCAGCCGGCCTCTACCCTCTCAATTTTCTTTATGGAAAAATTTTGTATAGAAAATTATGACAAAAGCATGCCTAGATGCCTAGATTAGGTGTAAATTAGCTCAGAATAGCTTATTTATTTTTATCTAAAAATAAGCAAAAACCTTGATTTTAGTTAGAAATCGGACTTTTTTTACTTACTGTAGCATCCCCTCAACCCCCCTCAGGCGCGCCCCCCCCCCTCAGCCCCCACCGGAATCGGAAATTATACCCCGCCCCAACAGCCGAAATGCTTGACCATCATTCATGTACTAGGGGGGGTTTGGGGGTTACCCCCCTGCTGGAAAGGCCAACCCCCAGTGACAGGTTAAGGGACCCCTCCCCCAACCAAAAAATACAAGTGGTGGTAGTGGCTCCAGTATTAACAAACTGGGTCAGAAATCACTAATTTTTAGCCTAAAATTCACTTGAAAAGCCTTTGGAAACCGAATTTGGCGTTTCCACTGCTGATATTTAAGAAAAATCGGTGTTTTTGGAAGCTCTTTTTGTCATTTTTTGCTTGTTTTTAGCTTTAAAACGCTATTTGGCAGCTTAAAATAGCGATTTTTAGCGTCCTTACTGAAAAAAACGTGCTAAAAACGCATTTCTAGGCGTTTTGGAGCTTTTTGAAATTTGGGACCCCCCACCTGGGCGAAACCCCCCCTCGACCCCCCACCTGAGGAAAACCCCCCTACCCCCCTCCCCCCAGGTCGGCCCGGAGCTGTTACATGTATGTTGCCTATGTCTACCTACAACCATTTCAGAATCCAGATTTATGTATTTATTACTGAACATAGCGTGCAACAGGACGGACAGGAGTCTAATTATCTAAAATACGCCAAGTGCGTATAAACCGCATTCCATTTAGACTTCGCGCACTGACTGGAATTTTGGTCTTGTAAAACGTGTGCCCTGGAATAACATTCATTGAGATATGAGATAGACCTGAAATGAATTTTTGTTGGTATGTACTTTCTATGTAGGCACTTTTGTATGCATACCAAATGTCATCCGGTTTTGAGATGTCCAGATCGTCAAGAAACAGTTGCACTGATGCTATCTCACCAATATAATCACCCCAAAATGTGTAGGCCGTATTGGTATCTATCAGGAACAATAGGATTCCTTGGTAACTGAACTGGAGCCAGCCTTCCTTTCTTCCCCCATGAAAGCCTGTTGGGTTAGTTTTTTCGGTAATTCAAAGAGCTTTGAAACTTGCCATTAGGCATAACATACTAAGTGGGCAGCCGAGTAGCTCAAAAGGCACTAAAATTGAAGCATTTCAAAAACATACATATAAGGTGCATCCATTTGTCAAACATACATATCGCGATCTGCTAAAATCTGTGTCCTTTTACAACTGATTCAATACTTTGATGCTAGAAGGTGCGGATTTCTTAACTATCATATTTTTGAAATTCTTTAATTTTAGTACGTTTTAAGCTGCTGTGCTTCCTACCTAGTAAGTTATAGTATACCTAATGGCAACACCAATCATTTCTGCAAGTTTCAAAGCCCTATTCTTTGAATTACCGAAAAAAATTAGAATTTGCATGGACCACTATGATTCTTAGTTTTCGGGTCATAAAACCCATACAAGTTGGAATTTTCGCACCAAACTTGGAAAATATGAAGTATTAATTTTTGCTTGAAATTTGGGTCAAATCGATAAAGAACTGACCGAAAACGGAACGTTTGAGTGAAGGTAAAAAAAGCGACTGGGACTGGCGCCAAGCAAGGTCAAATTTGTGCCGTATGTGCCAGGGACACAGTGCAATATGTGTGCAAAAAATCACTGAACTCGGTGCAAAATTGACAAAGATATGCTCTTTACAAGGCAATTTTATATTGGGCAAATTTTCGACCTGACAACTTTCAAGGCCCAAAAACTCAATTAGACGCCCATTTTTTTTTCTCGATTTTTTTGTGCTATCAAAAGCGAATAAATAGCGCTACATTTTTATGAAATAAAATAGCGGTAGTCGCACTTTTAGGGGCGTCAAATTTGGCCCAGAAGGGGTTCGAAAAAAAATTTTTCTCTCGAATTCAGTCGAGTGGGGTATCGTTTGAAAGAGAACGCTCATGTGATTGTAAATATGCAATCTGCAAGTTTCTACGTTCACTAGTTCCAGAGTTATAAACCGAGATCTGAAGTTGGGCCGAAAAATTGAGTCTCACAAAAACGACCGGGAAGGTGATAAAACATCTTTTTAGGTTAAATTATACCAAAATACAAAATTTTAGCCAAATCGGAGAGATGAAGTTGAGATTTGTCCGGAGGTTAAGGAGCAAAAGTCGATTCCTAGAAAAACCGGCTCTTAAGAGTCAGTTCGCGAGAACATCGACCCTTGTTCTTCACAGCTATGTGCAAATCGAAAAATCGGCCATCGCTAAAACTTAGCTCTGGGGTCTCTAGTTTGGGGAAGTTGTACCTAACGATGACTTATGCTAAACTTGAAGAGCACGGCCTCCTGCGTGTCCTTGTTCGCCAGAGGCAGGCCTCGGAAGTAGGCTCACAAGCAAGCAAAACCGGCCACTTGAGGTGTCATGTTTGACTGAGCATAACTTGCGATTCCGGCCAGCTAGAACCTTGTAATTCATGGCAATCGAATGGCCATGTCATGGGCTTTCTTTTGACATAGAACACGAGCTTTTCCCTTGCTTCGTTCGGTCCCCACATCACGAAATTTGGAAAAAATCTCGAAAATTTGGCATGGTGAAATTTACTAAATTGGATTTTTCTCGAAAACAAAAAACCGAACCCCCTGGGAGATTGCTTTATTTTAAAGCCCCGCAAATTGCGCTTCTAGCGGTGTATAGAAGTCGCCAAAATGTGTTTCTGTGCAAGCTAAATCGCCGCTCAAAGGTCAAGGACAACCAAAAATTGGCATATTTGGCGTTGTTTATGTATGTATGTATGTATGTATGTATGTATGTATGTATGTATGTATGTATGTGTGTATGTATGTATGTATGTATGTATGTATGTATGTATGTATGTATGTATGCATGTATGTATGTATGTACATATGTATGTATGTATGTATGTATGTATGTATGTATGTATGTATGTATGTATGTATGTATGTATGTATGTAATGTTCACACTTCCTGATTTAGTCCATTCATTAGAAACTGTAAGTAAAGTCACAGTAGATGAAAAACACAGACAAAAGGCCAACACCAACAAGGTCTGAAATGTCCTAAAGATCAGTGTCAGAAGCAGGTCACCCATTTCTGTTGCGCCTCAGTTCATCCTCGACCTCGATGGTTTCGAAGTTTGGATCATTTATGTATTCATTGTGGTGTACATAAGTGTAGTCATAGGTATCTTGGGGCTGTTCAGCATCAATTTGTTCACCTTCATCATCAGGTACTAAAACATAGACAGAGTTGCAAGCCAAACTGTGATGAAGAAGCAAAATAGTGAACAAATAGTAATTACTATTACTTTCAGTTCGCTGTCGCTTTTGCAGAGGACCTTTTGGCCTGGCACCCCTGCCATCACTGCGGGCTTTTCGAGAAAAGTATGACATAATTTGCTGCTCTGTAAGGTACTCATCAGGCTGGAAACGAAGTGCAGAGCTATCTGCAACATAAACGTGTATGGAGGTGGTATTAACAGCTGTGTGGTAACATTGATTCATCGGTTATAGTTGTGCATACCAGTATAATCCGAAATGTAAGGCATTTCTTTCGCCAGTGTTCGTGCATTATACTTCATTCGCTGTGCACAACCTTCATCAAGTTTTTCATCTAACGAGGACACCTGGTTCCAGCTAAACCGAATGTTCAGAGCAGATTCCCGCAGAGCCCAGCCAGATTCTAGTGGTTTACGTCCAGTGGTGCATTGACTGTTGATTGCTTCTTCAGTGTCAACTTCTTTCTGAATCTGTCTATGAATGTCATTTAAACTTGTGAAAATATTCTGCTGGTACATTTGCTGTGCCACATCTTGCATTGTTTGTCTTTCTGGCAGCATATGGTGAGTTCCAGTGATAAGGTGTCTGATGAGATTGCCATAAAACTGGTATTTTCGACTACAACATTCTTCTGGACAATCGAAAAGCTCATGTTGGTTTGGAGTCTCATAAACGACTGTTTCATCGGCTTCCATTTCTTCATCAGACTCTTCCCTGCTTTGAACTCGCTGCCCAGGGACTTGGACTTCATCAGGTTGTGTTCATAGTCTGCGGAAAGCTGTTGCTGGACTACTCTACTATATTTACCCATCATCCAACCACACCGTTACACTAAATGACTTTGACATTGGAGAAATCAGAAAGTTACAGATATTCCTGACCCAAAAATCTGATGATTATGAAGACTAGGATGCATGGTATGTTATCACTATCAATCAATCATTGACTGCCTCTTGGATTGGTTTTCAACTATTGCTATGGCCCCATTGGTTTAACGTTGTGGAGCCGGTGTGAGATATCTGACCAGTGTGAGTTACAATGTGTGTCTGTTGCATGTTTAGTGAACATGATGTCAAACTGAAAACTCACCAGTGCTATTGCTTTTTCACAAGACACATTCTTGTTAATATTAAAGTGAGCGATACGTTTTCATTGGTTGGATGCTTATTGCCTTGTCTCTAATGAGTTGGCTGTATACCATACATATGAATCTCAAATAAACAATGTGAACATTACATACATACATACATACATACATACATACATACATACATACATACATACATACATACATACATACATACATACATACATACATACATACATACATACATACATACATACATAAACAACGCCAAATATGCCAATTTTTGGTTGTCCTTGACCTTTGAGTGGCGATTTAACTTGCACGGAAACACATTTTGGCGACTTCTATACACCGCTAGAAGCGCAATTTGCGGGGCTTTAAAATAAAGCAATCTCCCAGGGGGTTCGGTTTTTTGTTTTCGAGAAAAATCCAATTTAGCAAATTTCACCATGCCGAATTTTCGAGATTTTTTCCAAATTTCGTGATGTGGGGACCGAACGAAGCAAGAGAAAAGCTCGTGTTCTATGTCAAAAGAAAGCCCATGACATGGCCATTCGATTGCCATGAATTACAAGGTTCTAGCTGGCCGGAATCGCAAGTTATGCTCAGTCAAACATGACACCTCAAGTGGCCGGTTTTGCTTGCTGGTGAGCCTACTTCCGAGGCCTGCCTCTGGCGAACAAGGACACGCAGGAGGCCGTGCTCTTCAAGTTTAGCATAAGTCATCGTTAGGTACAACTTCCCCAAACTAGAGACCCCAGAGCTAAGTTTTAGCGATGGCCGATTTTTCGATTTGCACATAGCAGGGTCGATTCTCTCGCGAACTGACTCTTAAAACAGCGAATTTCAAATTTATGCTTGCTTTTAATTAGAGTGCGAACTGGTATTGGGTTGTTTTCCAGGAATTGGATATTGGGGTTTTATGTCATTGATAATGATACACAATGTACTAATACCATACAATGTACATTACATATCCAGGGCAGTGGGGGTAGTTGACACCCTTTTTAAAGCCAGATGCAGAAGCTGAACCCTTTAAATCAAAGTGTGCACTTGAATCTAAGCCTGAGCTCCAAATTGAGGCTTAAAATTAAGTTGGTCGGCTGGTGGGGTAAAGGCTTGTGTATGAACGGCACCAAGGCTGAAATTACTGTTAAAATAATTCTGCATACGGTAGAACGGCGCGTATTTTGAATTCATTTGGGGCAATCAATGCTAAGCTAATCCAGGTGTTCTTTTTGTATTCTGCTGTTTATACATGCCGACGGGCATCAAAATCGGGCCCGGCCCGGCCCGCGGGGCCTGAAAATGGTGCCCGGCCAGGCCCGTCCAAAATCGTTGACGGGTATGCCCGGCCCGTGCACATCTCTACCCCCCACCAAAACGATCTTTTCCACTCTCCCTCTCCGATGTTTCTGGCACAATTTTTTTACAGTTTCAGACACAAAAATTGCCTGAAAAACAGCGCTTTTTAGCTATAAGTGGTACCCGAGCCTTAATCAGCGTTTTTATACGAGTTGTAGCACAAAATTGCTATTTTTGAGCGTTTTAGCACTCCACACTCTGAATTTGGCCTCAGGCACCCCAACCCTTCCGCCTTCCCTCCAAACAAGGATGAGCTGCTACAATAGATGTAACAGGTGGTCTGCCCCCCCCCCCCACCTGAAATAGGCCAGACCCCCGGATTGGTCCCCCTAGCCCCTTCGATTTGTACTTTGGTGAGAAATTCCGGATCAGGTGTAGCGGGGGGAATCAGGAACCGATCCCAAACAAAAATTAATGTTTTTAATGATCATAATTAATTATAAATTAACATGTTTTATCAATAAACATCGATTATCGATTATTTTTTGGAAAAATTCCAAAATCGTCCAAAATGGCGTGTTGTACATCGTTTGAAAGCCCTTCGCCTGGCGAGTCTAATGATCCCTGTCATCAACATAGGGCAAGCCCCGGGGGGCCTGTTTTGCCAAATATAAAAGTACCCCTAGAGACGTATCAGTATAGACAGGCTCCGGACCCGGAGGGCCTGTTTTCATACATGGGCCGGGGGTGTGGGGTTAGGTATACCCCCTCGCCGGCCAATACCCCCCGGCCGGCCATATCCCGTCCCCACCCCCCCCCTCCCAGACGGAGAAAATTTTCGCTTATTTAAGGCAAAATAGGCGTTTTTGGCCTTTTTTTACCCCCCCCCCTCGAGGTCTCCATACCCCCTCCGGATTTTCTGGCTCATGTATGCCTGTTTTCCAAATATTAAAATACCCCTAGGGTAACATGTAACCGGGGGGTCTGGGGGGTCTGCCCCCCACCCGACTTAGGCCAGACCCCCCGGGTGGGGACCCCCCCCCCCCCCCCGAGACGATTTCACCGACCCCCTCCGATTTTTCTGGCAAGTAAATTTTCGAGCAAATTTTTGCAATTTTTTACACTTTCACACACAAAAATTGCCAAAATCGCCTGCAAAACAGCACTTTTTAGCAGTATTTCAGCCCAAATAGCGATTTTTTGCGATTTTTAGGCCAAAAATTGCGATTTTTCTCGATTTTTGAGCGTTTTTTAGTGCCCACCCCCTCCCCCAAAATTTTGCCTCAGACCCCCCCCCCGGGCGGCGCCAGTCCCCCCCCAGCCCCCTCCCCCTTCGGCGGATGACCTGTTACATGTATGCCCTAGGGGACGCATCAGTATAGGGCACGCTCCGGAGGGCCTGTTTTCCAAATATATAAATACCCCTAGGGGTATTATGCATCAGTATAGAGCACGTTCCGGAGTCGTATAGTAATAAGAAAGTTAATTGATTAATATCTAGTCCATTTCTGATTCCCCCCCCCAGCTACACCTAACCCTATCCGACTTTCGTTGGTTACTTACTGGACTACCTTCCGTGCCTGTTTGCGTTGGAATATGCAACTTAAATTTGGGCAAAACCTATCTATCATACTTATGAATAAACTCTGAAAATTTGAAGGAATTCCACAGACATATAAATGAAAACGAATTATATGAAGTTAACTCGAATAAGCGATTACAGGTTTTTTCCGCTTTTGTACCATATTTAGTGACTACACACGTTAAGCCTGAGCAGGATTCACCTTATATTGATTAGCAGAGACGCAAAACTACTAGAGGATTGTAAAGAAACAAAATAAAAACCATTGGCTTTGGGCTGCGCAGGATCCCCAATACGTTCGTATTCGATATTAAAAAAGGTGCGCCCGCTTAAATTTTAGTTTAGGTGTTGCTCTTGCTCTTGCTCCTGTTGTCTGTTTATTGATGTACATATCTGTGTGTCTCAAATTACTTCTGTATTAACCTTAATAATAAAAAATGCTAAAAATGCTAAAAAAAAAATACCGATTCTGCCTATGCTTAGCCATGTAAAACTTCAATCAGATTTCCGGGATCTTTAATTAGTAAAGTTAATAGCAAGTTAATTAGAAATTTAATTAACTGGGAAACAGTATTTTAGACCGATTTTTCTACCATACACCACCTGTACTGTACTGCAGGCCTATTCAGTACCTGTATGGACCTGATGGTAAGCGTTGCCGATGCGTCCAAAGATTCTGGATACTGCGCTGACGGCATCTTGGACTTCCCAGCTAATCACCTTCGCTGGTCTGCCAAACAGTCCAGGAATGCCGAACGTTTCAGCTTTCTCAGTGCAACGGTCGAAGCTGTAGTACCATGTGGTGGTCTTTAGGTCTTGTATGATGCAAGAGCCAGTTGAAGCCAAGTAACGTCCACCATGTTCGATGCATGTGCAGGCCAGTGTTGTACGGTTGCATCTGCCAGTTCGCTCTTCAAATCTTTCGCCGGGAGGACACTGATTATAGGTGGGCGATCCTGAATCTGCACCAATCAGCTCTGACCTTTATTCAGGTCAAAGATTTTCCTACCAGAAGCGCAAGTGTAAAAGTTAGGCGAGCAACTGCCCAAAGGGTACGAAGAGCCGTCCGGTTTTCCTGAACAGTCAACGCCACAAGTTGCGTCATTGGAGGTGCCATCAGGACAGAAGCAATGCGTAGCGCTGTTCTTGCCTGAGTAGCAAAGCTTCGGAGGGCTACAAGGGCTGCTAACACTACACTGATCATCTAAACTAATAATAAGAGACATAATCTTGTTAGTTGCCACTGCAAAACTCTTACAGATCACTTCACACACCGCCATGTTGAATTCTTCACATTTCTGATCTCTCCACTGTAGCCTATGGCTGTTCCAGTAGCCACAGTCATGCCGGATGTTGGCGAAATTGAACGCCTGCTCGGCGTATGGAAAGGTGGAAGAAGGAAGGACTGCATTGCTGTTCAGTGGGTCCAACCACCAACCGTACTGATCGATTCTGCTCGCATTTCCAGGCACAACCATGCTGCGCAGGGCTACCAACAAACACAAACTTACAAAACAGTGTTACTGTACTGTGCATGGTTTGTAACAAACCTGCTCATTCCCCCACCCGCAAATTCCAGCAAACTGTCAATTAAGAGTCAGTGTCAGAATCGATCGGATCGAGTCTTGGCCCTTTGCCCTATTTAGACTCAAAGTTGAAAGTTTGGCGTAGAGGGCTGTAAGTTGGCACACTAATACTACTTGATGAGTTATTCAACTACTGCAGAGGAATTCCCAATTCGACGCTCCACGCTCGAGATATAAGCCCGCGAAAATCAGCTTGCTTAACTATGGGATGAAAATTTCCAACTTGAATTTCTTTCCTACTGACTAGGGTTTGGACTTAAAAATTGGGGCTTTTAGGTAACTTTTCGAGTAGATTAAGAATTTTCAGTCCAAAATTGTTTTCGATTAAAAAATTTTTCGCAAGCCTTTGGAGTCCCTAGTTCGACTGGAACCCCTTCTATACATATTTTTTTATTTTAGAATTTCGTAGCGTTATACAAAAGCTGCAGATTGGTATAAAATATTCAAGCTTTGAGAGGTAGGTTTTTGAGAAAATTGACTTTGAATGAACAAAACCGGTAAAAAATTTGGACAAAAAGGCAGGTACATTCAAAGTTAATTTTCTCGAAAACCTACCTCTCAAATCTTGAATATTTTATACCAAAATGTAGCTCTTGAATAGCGCTACGAAATTACAAATTAAAAAATGTGTAGTAGGTGTTCCAGTCGAGCTAGGGGGCTCCAAAGGTGGGCGAAAAATTTTTTTCATCGAAAACAATTTTAGACTAAAAATTCTTAATCTACTCGAAAAGTTACCTAAAAGCCCCAATTTTTAAGTCCCAACCCTTGTGAGTAAGAAAGAAATTCGAGTTGGAAATTTTGGTCCCATAGTAAGCAAGCCAATTTTCGCGGGAATATATATTGAGTGTGGAGCGTCAAATTGGGAATTCTTCTGCAGCAGTTGAATAACTCATCAAGTAGTATTAGTGTGCCAACTTACAGCCTTCTACACCAAACTTTCATTTTTGAGTCTGAATACCAAGAGTCGATCGATTCAGACACTGACTCTTGAGATGCGTTTTGCGAGGAAGTCAGGTTAGCAAGCAAGCAGGGTGATCTCACGGATCTAGCTGATATTAATATCTGTTAAAATAGAGCTCAATCAAAGACTAGCGGTGCATGCCCGCCACGCGCAACCCCCTGGAACCGGAGATACACCCCTCAAAGTTGGGTCGGCAGGTATTTTCGGGCTCATTTTCTGGTGTCTGACAGTCTCCATTCAAACGATCACCCTTCATTCGTTTCTTAAGCTAGGTTCCCGACTCGCATTTGGTGTTGTAGCTGTTCCAATGGCCTTTGATATTCTGGTACTTCGGTTTCCAGATCGCAGCTGGTTAGCGAGATATTCACCGAAAACTACGAAATTGCCGCAAAAGGCCACTCCGTTATTTTTTCGAACAAGCAGTGTATAAAAAAAGCTGTTCAATTACATAGTGCTCATTTCCGGGGCTATTTTAAATTATGAAATTTTAAGCCGGCCCAAAGGTGACAAAGCTGATCTAACTAAACACACTGTTTGCCATATACAATGTATGATTCTACTAATGAAGGCAATATTCTGTTCTATGTACACATTATAAATGTACATTAAAACACACAGGCACAGCATAAACACAAAACGGACTAAACAAATATAAAACGTGCTTCCATCTGGGAAAGCAAACAGGACTGACTTACAATATCGTTAGATTGAGACACTTAGTATACTGTACTTTCAGATGGCAGGAAGAGTACAAAGTCGGACACAATAAAGTATACAAATCACAACATGCATACTACTGTAGTTATTCTCCAATGATAGGAGGTTTTCATTGGCCTTGTGACACTGGAGCTGTACAATTCTGCTGACTGAGACAGGTTTTCTGCAGCTTTTGAGTTAAATCGCTCTGAACCTGTGAGTAAACAGCGTTTTTTGCAGCTTTTCAGTCAAATCGCTCTGAACCTGTGAGTAAACAGCGTTTTCTGCAGCTTTTCAGTCAAATCGCTCTGAACCTGTGAGTAAACAGCGTTTTCTGCAGCTTTTCAGTCAAATCGCTCTGAACCTGTGAGTAAACAGCGTTTTCTGCAGCTTTTGAGTCAAATCGCTCTGAACCTGTGAGTAACCAGCGTTTTCTGCAGCTTTTCAGTCAAATCGCTCTGAACCTGTGAGTAAACAGCGTTTTCTGCAGCTTTTTGAGTCAAATCGCTCTGAACCTGTGAGTAACCAGCGTTTTCTGCAGCTTTTCAGTCAACTCGCTCTGAACCTGTGAGCACACAGCGTTTTCTGCAGCTTTTG
The DNA here is from genome assembly GCA_030248155.1 of Sabatieria punctata. Lineage (NCBI taxonomy): Eukaryota > Metazoa > Nematoda > Chromadorea > Araeolaimida > Comesomatidae > Sabatieria > Sabatieria punctata. The sequence continues at coordinate 58,456 of JASANB010002159.1, forward strand.
AGTCAAATCGCTCTGAACCTGTGAGTAAACAGCGTTTTCTGCAGCTTTTCAGTCAAATCGCTCTGAACCTGTGAGTAACCAGCGTTTTCTGCAGCTTTTGAGTCAAATCGCTCTGAACCTGTGAGTAAACAGCGTTTTCTGCAGCTTTTGAGTCAAATCGCTCTGAACCTGTGAGTAACCAGCGTTTTCTGCAGCTTTTCAGTCAAATCGCTCTGAACCTGTGAGTAAACAGCGTTTTCTGCAGCTTTTGAGTCAAATCGCTCTGAATCTGTGAGTTAAACAGAGTTTTCTGCAGCTTTTGAGTCAAATCGCTCTGAACCTGTGAGTAAACAGCGTTTTCTGCAGCTACTGTTGATTGGGTATACCGAACCCATACCGAAAAATGGGTATTTTTGGGAATACCTACCCAATAAATACCTACCCATTCCAGGTATTTTAATAAATACCCATACCGGGTATACCGATTATTTTGGGAATACCCAGGTATTTGGGAATCGGTATTTTTGCCCAACTTAGTGCAATTTTTATCGAAATTTCTCCATGATCACAATGTATTCTTTGAAATTTTGTATTTTTGGGGCATGCAGAAACACATTTTATTACGATATCCTTTTAAAATATCGAATTTGAATGATTTTTAGTCCTTTGACCCCACTTCCTGTCCCAAACTAGCTTAGTCATTAGAAAGCGTTGGTCTAGTTTTTGGTAAAATAACTTCACACTGCTCCTTAATAATCAAGTCTCAATGTACTTTATGTACAGTACATTCACAAGCAACAGAATAGCCCTTATTTTGTCACTGCTCGTTAGATCTCCATGCTGTACACTAGCAAGCCTTAAACTACAGTGCAATGGAAGCATTTCTCTTAGCCAAAAATTATTTATTGAAACGAGTACTTCAGTAAAACCAAAAATAATTTCAAAAAATTCGTAAAATAACTGTAAATTCCATTGATTTTGATGAATTTTGTAGCCTCTGCCCTTGGGAATGAGTAATTCCATGGTCTTGTAAATGGGAAATTCAGTGTTTTGACTTTGTAAAACATCTTCAGCAAATACCGAATAAATACCGGTATACCGGTATTTTTGCGAATACCTACCCATACCGAACCGATTCCTGGGTATGCCGAAAAATACCTACCCATACCGAACCGATTCCTGAAAATCCCATACCCAAACAACAGTATCTGCAGCTTTTGAGTCAAATCGCTCTGAACCTGTGAGTAAACAGCGTTTTCTGCAGCTTTTGAGTCAAATCGCTCTGAACCTGTGAGTAAACAGCGTTTTCTGCAGCTTTTGAGTCAAATCGCTCTGAACCTGTGAGTAAACAGCGTTTTCTGCAGCTTTTGAGTCAAATCGCTCTGAACCTGTGAGTAACCAGCGTTTTCTGCAGCTTTTCAGTCAAATCGCTCTGAACCTGTGAGTAAACAGCGTTTTCTGCAGCTTTTGAGTCAAATCGCTCTGAACCTGTGAGTAACCAGCGTTTTCTGCAGCTTTTCAGTCAAATCGCTCTGAACCTGTGAGTAACCAGCGTTTTCTGCAGCTTTTGAGTCAAATCGCTCTGAACCTGTGAGTAAACAGCGTTTTCTGCAGCTTTTGAGTCAAATCGCTCTGAACCTGTGAGTAAACAGCGTTTTCTGCAGCTTTTGAGTCAAATCGCTCTGAACCTGTGAGTAGACAGCGTTTTCTGCAGCTTTTGAGTCAAATCGCTCTGAACCTGTGAGTAACCAGCGTTTTCTGCAGCTTTTCAGTCAAATCGCTCTGAACCTGTGAGTAAACAGCGTTTTCTGCAGCTTTTGAGTCAAATCGCTCTGAATCTGTGAGTTAAACAGAGTTTTCTGCAGCTTTTGAGTCAAATCGCTCTGAACCTGTGAGTAAACAGCGTTTTCTGCAGCTTTTGAGTCAAATCGCTCTGAACCTGTGAGTAAACAGCGTTTTCTGCAGCTTTTGAGTCAAATCGCTCTGAACCTGTGAGTAATAAACAGTGTTTTCTGCAGCTTGTGAGTCAAGTCGCTCTGAACCTGTGAGTAAACAGCCAAAGTGTGTTAATGCCGACAAAAATGCAGTTTAACGTCGAACAGACGCTGTCGACGCGACAGGAAAGCACGGTTGCTAGGAAGGGACCCAGCAGAGTCGTGTGCCTAAGTCGAAACTGCAGCTCTCCTTCAGAGAGGCTTTCTGTCAAGCAACGGCTCAACGTTGCATCAAGAGCACGGAGCTAGGCTCTAGCAGGAGCGTGTGCTTTGCCGCAATGGCAGAGCTGCGCTTAGAACCGATTAGCTTACATAGATAAGGGACCGCAGCTTGCGCTCGTCCACCCCAGATTTAATAATAGAGGCCGCTATAGAGCTCATTACATTTGCACGATTTTCTCACTAATTAACTGATTAATTCAAAAACCGGAATAAAAAGCACATCTTCGGTCAGAGACAATCAATATATCTTAGGCGTTTCTCGTAAAATTGCAAAACCATTGCAAATTTTTAATCACAAAAACGAACCGGCCAACATATAGCCGGCCCGCTGTGACGGGGCCGGCAAAAATCGTTATAACTTTTTTTAAAAGGCCGTGCAAGCTAATGTTTTAACAGAAGTTAGGCATGAGTTGGCCAAACAAAATGAGCGCATTAAAGATTGCTGTTTAGGGGAGGGTGGTTTAGGGGGGCCTCTCAAATGTGTAAAGAAAATTTTTTTCCGCAAAGCTTAATCGTTAGCATACCGTTCGATGCAGTTTTGACTCCAGGGGCTGTCTGAGAAACCAGCAACAAGGCCTATACCGGTTTAGTGCCACTGGCCGGCGGGGCCGTTGGGAGCTGACAGCACCATGACGTCAACGCGCCAGGCACTCTCTTAGTTCCTGGCGCCCAACAGCATGGCCAGTGTGGCTGGCAGTGATAGAAGGGAAACGACGGAGATGACGAACCACGGGGGTCGCGCAATGGACCGCATAGGTCTGAGCGTAGGGCCGTAAGGTCCCCCCACACATCCGATCGGATCGGAACCCTCGTTTCTAAATAATTGACTAGCTTGGAATTTGCTACGTTTATTATCCAACCACGGACAATACCTTTCAGTCAACACGTTTGCTGGGCGGAAATGGCGTGGAAAACCACTTTATACATACAACCTTTTCTCACCTTCGCATGAACAACTTTTATTTTTTCTCCAGACTCATCTTTAAATTCTCGTCTTTCTACTAAACCTTCTCTCGGCTCACCCACGGTCTCGGCTCAGTAGGCGAAAATATCTGGCCTACCCAAGGAACCAACAATAGTGGGGTTGGGGCAGTGATATACATTTGATGGCTCTGTACCGTATGCGACTGAATTGAGTCACCTTTCAAACCAGCATGTTATAGCAAGTGCAGCCGTTTTCTTCCCAAATCATAAAAATGCCCATATCTTCAAAATTAAGCAAAATCGAGCAAAAATATGGTTATTTTCGGTATCACCAGCAAAACCTACATAAGAAAAACTATTTTGTAACACGGTTTATGCTCATGCTAGCGCGTAGTCTCACTCAAGAAATACTTTTGGTTTGAACTTTGGACGCAAATTTCTCCCGATGATGAGCGAATCTAGCTAATCTGAATGCATTTTAGAACTCGGCACGCAAAACTGCACCTAACAGCATGCCAACCATTAAGCTTTGAGGAAAAAATTTTTCGAACACCTTTGAGAGGCCAAAATACCCCCTCCCAATAAACAGCACACTTTAATGCGCTTATTTTGTTTGGCCAACTCATGCCTAACTTTTTTAAAAGATTAGCTAGACAGGACCTTTGCACAAAAATAGGTACCGGAGTTTTCCACTTAGTATCCCAGGGGATATAACACGGAAAATCACGTTTCTCAGTGAAAACATTGTCGCCAGTTAATATCCCTGGGATATTAACTGGACAAAGCCATGGGATATTAACTGGAAACAGCATGGGATTTTAACCGTAACAATGTTTTATCATAGATACAGTATGCATGTGTGAAGAAAATCATTACAAATTTGACATAAACATTGCCGCCAAGTAATATCCCATGGGATATAAAGCGGAAGAATGGTCCATGTAATATCCCAGTGGGATATTAAGTGGGGTGGGATAGTAAGTGGAAATCTCCGGTATGGCCAATGGTTTTCAAAAATTCACGCTACAGCAAAAAAAATTATGCTAAAACCGCCGATAACATGACCGGATACGATAATTTACGCAAAAAACCGCACTTGATTCCGTGAAATTAGAAAAATGCGATCTAAAAAAGTCCGTCTGCGAAGAACTTTTGTATGGCGCGCTTGGTACCGTTTTCAGTTATGGGCAGCAGATTTGAATACTGGCGCTACAAGCAAAAATTTGTGCTAAAACGGCAATAGCATGACCGGATGCGATTATTTACGCAAAAAACCGCACACTTAAGTTTGGAGAAATGCGGGTTCAAAACAGCCGCGTGGGTCAAATCGCGTAAATTAGTGTTTATAACTTGGTCGCCGTCCAGCGGTGGCTGATTTTCTACTGCGCGAGTTACGAAGGTGCAACCAACTTGATTGTTTAAAATCTACTGAAAGATGTGAATATTCGTCGCACAGCTAAATTAATGCGAAAAGTATGATTGCAAGTGTTGGGTAAAATAAAAGCCAGAAATGGCAAAAATTAAGGGTTACAGAAACTTCAACACCGTTTGTGGGGTTAACGGCAAAGAGCAGAGAGCCAATTCTTATATCAGTCGAAAGCCTGAAGTCTACTGTACAAGGAACCGATTGAACATCTTGCGTCGAATTCGTCGTTTCTTCACAAGAACGAGGAACATGAAAAAAATCCATAAAAATGCCAATTTTCAGTAGTTAAGAAAGAAAGAATCAAATTTGTGGGGACCATGCCAAAGTGCGGAAAGAAAAAAGCCGTGCGTTATGGGTAAAGAGTTGCGCTGATTTTAAAATCGGTTGAACAAAATTTGAATCGAATCTCCCTTTAGCAGAAAATGGACATTGAAAAACGACGAATTCAGTTTTCGAGAGGAAAATGCTCTTTAACCGCCGAATTATCATTCAAAATGCATCTTATTAGATAGCTCACACTCTGTTTCATATAAATGCATCACCGCGCGAACGTGCTTTGGCCATCCCTAACAAAAGGTTATAAAGATTTTTCGAAAAAAACGCAGCGGAATTTTGCCGCAATTTCCTAGTTTTTGGTTAATATCTTGCTAACCAGCTAAGATTTGGAAACGGGAGTACCAGAATATGAAAGGCCATTGGAACAGCTACAAAACCAAATGCGAGTCGGGAACTTAGCTTAAGAAACGAATGAAGGGTGATCGTTTGAATGGAGACTGTCAGACAGCAGAAAATGAGCCCGAAAATCCCTGCCGACCCAACTTTGAGGGGTGTATCTCCGGTTCCAGGGGGTTGCGCGTGGCGGGCATGCACCGCTAGTCTTTGATTGAGCTCTATTTTAATTTCATAATTTAAAATAGCCCCGGAAATGAGCACTATGTAATTGAACAGCTTTTTTTATATACTGCTTGTTCGAAAAAATAACGGAGTGGCCTTTTGCGGCAATTTCGTAGTTTTCGGTGAATATCTCGCTAACCAGCTGCGATCTGGAAACCGAAGTACCAGAATATCAAAGGCCATTGGAACAGCTACAACACCAAATGCGAGTCGGGATCCTAGCTTAAGAAACGAATGAAGGGTGATCGTTTGAATGGAGACTGTCAGACAGCAGAAAATGAGCCCGAAAATCCCTGCCGACCCAACTTTGAGGGGGTGTAGCTCCGGTTCCAGGGCGTTGCTGGTGGCCGGGCATGCACTTTGGTCTTCGATTGAGCTCTGTTTTAACATATTTTAATATCAGCCAGATCCATGAGATCATGACCTACTTGCCCGTCTCTTCAGCACCTAAGCTGACTTTCTCGCAAAATTTCATCTTAAGCTTATTTTCCTATAAGGCCAACAGCAGCCAAAGCCTGAGCCCACGCCCGAGCCTCAGCTTCAAACCAAGACTGAAAGTCTGGGTGGCCGGCAATTGGGGGAGTGGGTCTGCTCGTACCAAAGAAGGGTGTGTTCAATCGTAAGTAAGACCAAGTTCCATAAGACCATGTCAAATCCAGTACTGTTAATGCCTCTTCAGCAGTGAACACGTGTGCTAATCGACCGATCAGATTGTGCATGTTGAATTCTGACGACTTGGCGATGCAGTGTTTGAAAGCTTGGTGCCAGTTCAGGTAGGCCGTGTGTGGAGGCAGGAAGCACGAGTGAGTGGAGCTAACGTAGCCGTAGCCCAGCTGGCGGCAGTTGCAAGCCAATGAATCTTTTTCACATCTCTTGTAGACCGGGTCAAACACTTGGCCGATCCCACATTGCTGTTGAGTGGCGGCTCCTTTAGAAACAGATAATTTTACGACAGATCTGTTCGGTGATACCGAATAGGGCACCGGTACTGTTATGCGTGCTAAAGAGAAAATCATCTGGTCTTACCTACACTGCAACTGTAATAGTGCACTGAACAGGCAGAAATTGAGTAATTGCCGTCCGCTTTTCCTGCACAGTCAACGCCACATGAAGGATGGTCTATGTCCGAGCCGACTGGACATATACAAACGGTCTGATTGGAAACGTCCGGCACACAGACATGAGGCGCTGCGCATGTATCCGGGGTGCACTCATCGTCTGAAAGGCTCGTCTCTCTCAAATCAAACACAAAATTGTGACTGACCACAGAACGGGTAACATAAACATAAAGTATACCAAGGTTGAACTAGTGCATGAATCGTTTGGCATTGGTTGCAAGTCTGGGTTGGGGTTACTCACAAACTCGCAGATACTGGGGCGTCCGTGCATACATGTAGTTGGAGGGGTTTTGGGGGTTTAATCCCCCAAGCCCAATTTTCGGCGAAAACCCACCCCCAGCCGAATTTAGTGTTTTTTTTTCTGAAACCCGATTTTGGGTTAAAAACTGCTAAAAATCAGGGTTTCAGGACTTATAAACCGTAATTTAGGATTTCTAAAACTCTAAATCGAGTTACTGAAACCCTAATTATGGTTTCTAATGCCCCGTATGCCAGAGGGCTCCGGCATAGTTGGTCTCTCAGACACAGCTTCTGACGTCACTGATCTTCTTCTCCAATGCAGCTTTGGAGCGGCTTTGTGGAGCGGCTTTGGTGCAATGGCAGAGCCAGTCGGTTCCCATTTACCTACTCGCTATGTCACCAACTTTCGGTGGCCTGGGTGGGGCTTTGCTAAGTCTAATTCCAGTCAGATTGGTTTCGAACCCACTGCAGCAGCTAGGGCTGCAGGGGCCGCCGTGACTTAGAGACTGCGAGCTACCCTCTAAAAAGTGTTGTTTTACAGCCGAGACAGTGCCTGAAATTCTAAAAAATTACAAAAATTTGCTCAAAAAGTTACTTGCCGGAAAAATCGTCTCGGGGAGGGGAGCGTGTCCTCGATCGGGAGGGGGTCTGGCCTAAGTCAGGCGGCGGACACCCCCGGACCCCCTGTTACATACATGTAACAGGGGGTCTGGGGGGTCTGCCCCCCCCCCACCCGACTTAGGCCCCAGACCCCCGGATGCCCCCCCCCCCGAGACGATTTCGCCACCCCCCCTCCGATTTTCCTGGCAAGTAAATTTTTGAGCAAATTTTTGCAATTTTTTAGAATTTCAGACACAAAAATTGCCAAAATCGCCTGCAAAACAGCACTTTTTAGCTGTATTTCAGCCCAAATTAGCGATTTTTGGCGATTTTTAGCCCAAAATTTGCGATTTTTTCGATTTTTGAGCGTTTTTAGTGCCCTACCCCCTCCCAAAATTTTGGCTCAGAACCCCCCTCCGGCCGGCGCCAGACCCCCAACCCCCCTCCGCCCTTCGGCGGATATCATGTTACATGTATGCCCTGTTACAAGTATGTACTGATCTATCCACTGAGCCATTGGTCAATTCAATGGAAAGCGGCCTAAAAAACAGTGGCTGTTACTTACAGAAGAGCTCGCATACAACGTAGTAGTAGTAGTTTGCACAATGGACGTTAGTGACGCTGTCAGCCTTGTGGTCGTAGATAACGCAGTCTCTGTTGATTTCATTCACATTCACATAGGTAATATTGGCCATTTCCGACACCGTCTGTCCGTTGTCGTTGTCGTACATCCACTGATAGTCGGTCAGTTTTGTGCTGTTTTCTGCCACTTTTGCTCGCATGCCTATCAAAATCACTGGTACGTATTTAATTCGATCAACAACTATCAACGTAATCAAAGGTTCGGGTAAGACAGCATTCATTAGCCAGTCTGTCCGCAGATTCACAGAAAAATGATACGTATAGTCACGCACGTACGTACAGGCATATTTTGGCTGAAAGTGCCATAGAAGTGGCGGCTTTTCTTAAACTCACCCACCTGTTTCGAGTTTTCTACTGTAGCGCGACTTTGCAGTCATTTTGAAATGGCTCTAAAACTTAGGTAGACAAAGACTAGCCGATGCAAGCAACCTTAGTACATAAAAACTAAAATACGTCCCATTTACGGAGATGTGGTGTGATTGTGAAAGAGAACTGCTTATACCTATAAAAAAGGCACGATCGACGACCGTCGGAACAGCGACTTTGACCTCTTGGTTTCGTAGTTGGACCAATCGTCCTGCCAACTGCGGCAATCCAAAATCTTTGACCGCATTTAAGGTACAGAACTTCTGAGCCTGCTTAAACCGGACATTGTAGGCTGTCGAATGAAGACATGACTTCAATTGCGCTATGTAGACGCCCTTTTTCTTCGTGCAGACGCACTCCAAATCGCAACTGTTCGCCCAGCCGGCAAAGCTGAGTGCAAATAACACACCTGAATGCGTCATATTGCTTACAGTTAGGGGCCGTCCATAATTGATGTTCCGAGGGGGTAGGGGTTGGTATCGAAAACGTCGACGTTTTGTAAGTGTCTAGGAAGCTTTTGTCCGCAACTATATTACAAGGAAAGCTCAACTTTGTTCATGTTTCCAACTGCCAAAATGGTAGTTCACTGTCAAAAAGTTTCTTTTTCACAACTTCTGCAGTGTCACGTCGATTTTGTTGAAGATTTTCTAATGTCGACACAGTACCAAGTTTAGTCGGGGGGATCCAAAATTTTGAATTTCTGAACGTCATAGTTTATGGACGGTCCCTTACGGTTACAACTGCTGCTTCCTTTGGAGCATTTTATTACGGCGTTAAATGCAAGTAGCTACGTACGAAAACACTTTACCTAAACAGTAGCGCATCCTAACTTTGGAGCGAGGCAAGACCTTTCAACATGACGTTTACTAACTTTGTGCGGTGATGTTGTCACCATGGAAGGCATTGTTACCCGGCGACCAGCACGTTCATGCAAAAAATTCAATTGTTCAGAGAGCATACACAGCAGTGGCGTACCCAGGGGGCGTCACCCCAGTTCCGATTTTCCCCATTTCCGACTTTAATATAAAAATAAGCTTTTTCATCATATTAGAGATATAACTTTAGTTGGTTCATCTGAATAAACTTACAGCAATTCATAATTAGGTGCATATCTGACACGTTTTGGGGCCGTGCAAAAATGACGTCTTCGATTTTTGGCCATTTTTCGACCCCCTCCCCCCTTGTCATCGATTGTCGTCATTTTCCAAAGCCCCCCCCCCCCCCCGAATTAAAAAAAAATGTCTGCATTAAAATGAGCAAATTTTGAGACAATAGCTCTTAGATTCTTCTAGTTATTCTTCTATTCTTCCAGATTTTCCCGTATTTATAAACAGTTTGTTTTAAGAAGATTTTTCGTTATTTTTAAGAAAATCAAAGAAAAAATTCGAAAATCTGCTAATTTATCGCAAATCAGTGAAAAAGCCATCGACGCGGTTATTTATCCTTTACTAAAGGTGTCAAAATTAGAGCCCCTGCGCGGGGGCCTCTTTTCACAGCCTGGCCTGGAATATCTAACTTCGACTCCGCTGGTTGACATTTTGCGCCGGACGGCCTCGCCCGTCCCGGGAGAGCTAAAATCGCCGAAATATCTTGCGAAATCACTTGTGCGAGAACTACGTACAGTACAGTACGTACAAAAGAAACATTTCTAATGACGCAACAAGCCTAAATATAAAACAGATTTAAAGAAAAGCTTGTTTTGGCTAAAGATTTTAAAAATTAACCCAATCCATCCCGGGCAGGCTCCAATCGGAACAACCAAACCAAAATTCTCTACCGGACGGCCTGTGTAGGGCCCTAATGAGGACCGTAGCGTCTTGACCACGGGTAGTTTACGCTATCCCGTGTGTCACGGCGGCCCGGCATCCGTGAGAGCGGTTGTTTATGCGTTCGAAACCGGTCGAACAGACTGGAAGTATGTAGTCGACATAAAGCCCAACCCAGACCGCCAGTAGGTGATGGCCAGTAGGTAAATGGGAACCGAACCGGCGCTGCGTTGCACCTATTGGCAGCAAAGGGAGGGTTGTTTGTAGACAGGGCTACCCCATTGAAGGGCTCTGAAAAGAGCGAGGGGTGTCCTGAGCTGTCTGAAAGGGCAGTGGAACTACAAAAAAACAAAACAAAACAAGACCAGAATGCGTTTTAAATGCGGTTTTGAAAGTTAATTTTTCAAAAATTATCTCGGCCTTGTTGGTCAGAATCCCAACCAGGCCTCCTCATATGTACTACTAAAACTGTCAATTTTAACCTAAGAATGCCTTTCAAATGCGTTTTTGAAGGCTAATTTCTCAAAATTTCCCTATGAGGCAAAAGTGACGTCATCTTTGGCCGAACCCCCCCTCCCCCTTGTCATCGGTTGTCATCATTTGGCAAACCCCCCTCCCCCTAACCGATAACGTCATTTTTGCACAGCCCCTTTTCCAATTTTGCTAGTTTAGGAAACTTTTGTGGTGCCGTTCCACAGCGGCCGGGGGTTCGGTGATGAACATGACCCCTAGCCGGCCAACACGCGCCACACAAAAATTTTAGCAACTCCAAACCTGGGGGTCTAGGGTAGTGTTGTTACAATACCAAAATTTCCGTTTGACTATGACTACCGTCCGTTTGAGTACAATACCAACATTTCCGTTTGACTATGACTACCGTCCGTTTGAGTACAATACCAACATTTCCGTTTGACTATGACTACCGTCCGTTTGAGTACAATACCAACATTTCCGTTTGACTATGACTACCGTCCGTTTGAGTACAATACCAACATTTCCGTTTGACTATGACTACCGTCCGTTTGAGTACAATACCAACATTTCCGTTTGACTATGACTACCGTCCGTTTGAGTACAATACCAACATTTCCGTTTGACTATGACTACCGTCCGTTTGAGTACAATACCAACATTTCCGTTTGACCATGACTACCGTCCGTTTGAGTACAATACCAACATTTCCGTTTGACTATGACTACCGTCCGTTTGAGTACAATACCAACATTTCCGTTTGACTATGACTACCGTCCGTTTGAGTACAATACCAACATTTCCGTTTGACTATGACTACCGTCCGTTTGAGTACAATACCAACATTTCCGTTTGACTATGACTACCGTCCGTTTGAGTACAATACCAACATTTCCGTTTGACTATGACTACCGTCCGTTTGAGTACAATACCAACATTTCCGTTTGACTATGACTACCGTCCGTTTGAGTACAATACCAACATTTCCGTTTGACTATGACTACCGTCCGTTTGAGTACAATACCAACATTTCCGTTTGACTATGACTACCGTCCGTTTGAGTACAATACCAACATTTCCGTTTGACTATGACTACCGTCCGTTTGAGTACAATGCCAACATTTCCGTTTGACTATGACTACCGTCCGTTTGAGTACAATACCAACATTTCCGTTTGACTATGACTACCGTCCGTTTGAGTACAATACCAGAGTAGTCAAATTTGACTATATTGTAGTCAAACCGTTTGACTACTATGACAACCGGTTTGACTATTTGACTACTTTTTGAAACAGAGCCAAATCGACATTTTCAGGGATTTATCATGTTTCAGTTAGCAGGCGTCAGCCTGAAATGGGTGTCATTCCATCAATAAATCGTTCACTTTGAAACAAACACTGGTTGGCGCTAAAACATACGGCAGAATTGTTCTTTTCCCTCCAAAATTTTCATTGTAAACCAAAACCAGCATGCTCTGCAGAAAACGCTGTAAAATTGAATAAAATGCCCTATGTGTTTTAAGCCAATTCTTGTTGTTTCTTTAACCAAAATGTGTACATATTCTACTGTATGTCATAATTTTAATCTGGGACCTATGGAACTTGAATCAAGTAGAGATTCACTGACTAATGCTTCAGTGTTGTCAGAATTTTAGAGAAAAAGGTTGTTTGGTGTTCTATAGTGCTTAAAAATGTATCATATTTGTCAAATATTTTGTTGCCAACAGCGAAAACTGGTAAAACACGTGAGAAAAGCTTGCCTCCTATAACAAAATGTAGTCATAGTCAAACGGTTTGACTACCTGGTCTTCGTTTGACTACGTATTTATGGTAACGAAGGTAGTCAAACTTTGACTTTGACTACCTGTCCGTTTGACTGCGATATCACAAAAGTATTAACTATGACTTTGACTTTGACTAGTAGTCATAACAACACTAGTCTAGGGAGACCCCTGGTCTAGGGCCACTAGCGGTCAGAGCCGCACCTTTAAATATGTAGTCAGAAATACAATTGGCAAGATTATTGAATTGAATTGAACACCCACCGATTACCAACAATTGAAAGTGCCCCCGACAGGTGTTTATTCAGTGCAATTGCCCATGACAGCTGCAACCACCTATGCCAATCTGGAGTATACCTGAGGTGGGGGTAATGCAATTTTCCTGGCAAAAACAAACCCAAATTCTGAGGGGGGCAGACATCAACACATCTAGACCTTTTAGACATTTAATTCTAACTGATAGTGTGGCTCAGACGGTAGAGCGCTGGGCTCTGAAGCAGAAAGTAAAAGTCCGACCCCGCCCGTGCATTTTCATTTCCTGTCAAACCCCTCAAACCCCAAATTCTGAGGGGGGCAATTTGAATTTCCCGCCAAAATCAAACCCAAATTCTGAGGGGGCAGTGACGTAGTAAGCTATGAGCTTAAGACGCTGTCATAAGATCATCCGCTGGGAGAGGCAGAGACGTCTGTGACGTCACTGCCCCCAGTGGACCGGAGCTTACTACTTGTATACACAAATTACCATACACATTTAAAGGTTAATGTAATTTAAAGGTTAATGTAATTTAAAGGTTAATGTTAATGTAAGTTAACACATACACAAACGGAAAATCCAATACCAAACAACAGTATTCCTTAGTTGATTCTTGTTTATGCAGTGTTCATCAAATTGCACATTACACCGAACACACTCAAAATCGATACAAAATGCCTCCATTATAAACAAATGAATCACCAGATTTCAAGCTGCCCTGCGTTCTCAGGGGGACTAGCCGTTTCCAAAACAGCAGCCAGGCCAAAATCGTCAGCAGAAACAGACCGCCACAGACTGGCCACACCAATCTGGGGCCGGAACCAGCAAACATTTGCCTAAATTTCAATAATTTTGAATATATTTTTTAGTTTCCATTCTTTGGCTTACATGAAAACGATAGGGCCCAGGGTCCTCAGTCCATTTCCAGCCAACAGCAAAAGACCTTGAATGGTACTCTAAATAAATAACTAAATAAATCTGAAAAGTAATTGGTACTCTGAAAAGTAATTGGTTATACAGTGTACACAGGCAACATTTTTTTCTAAGCACCTGATTTCTCGGTCCCAGGATCTTCGAGAACAAGGTGAAGAGACAAATCTCGACCAAATTGATTCCAGTACCCATCAGTGCTGAGTAGGCGGCCGCAAACAGTAGCAACGGTACTCTAGGGGTGCTTTTACACCACTCAAAGCGCCATTCACACCCTGCATGTTGGTCGTGATCATCAGACGCCTGCATAAAGCTAGTAGCCGAGCCGTTGACTGCAGTTTTAGTGGCATTGTACAAATCTATAAGCAGCAGTGTAAAAATTATGTAAACAAACAAAATCTGGCACTGGACTGACAACTACCCCTAGACAGCCAGATTACCAATGAGCTGAAAATCCATTGACTCGCTGTAAAATTCAAAGGGATAGGTGAGGAGATAGAAGAGAAAAAGGCACAACAGTCCTACTAGCACCCCTTTACGCAAATCAATCCTGAAACACCACAAGGCGCACTGTTACTGTACTACTGTAGAAAATTTGCCACACTGCGTTCCAATGATAAGAGACTTTTTACCTGGCAGCTAGTTTCCAGGCTAACAAGCCGAAAGCGATTAGACTGAACGCTGCTTGCCCAGCGTTCAGCATGCTGCCATAGGCTGAACCCTCCGAATCGTTCCAACTGTAGGCAGCCATCGTGTGAGGGGTGGGCATTCTTAAAGGCAAACCAATTTGAAACTACAAACAAGGTACATAGCTGAGTTCAAAACGATCAGAAAGAATTTTTAACAGTACTGTAGTGCTGCTGAACTAGCATAAAAGCTGTGATTTTAATTGAAATACAGTGCTGTCTGGCCTTTCTTGGAGTTTTTCGAATATCTTCAAATAGCCATTGCATCGATTTTGCAACGAATTAAAACATTTTGGCACAATTACTATTTCTTCTTCCTAGTTTATTCTGGCAGAATCCTAGACTAATTCTGCTAGCCTTCTGTAGTTCTTCTGAGTTATGCCCTTTTGAAATAAAGAGATCGGAATTTTTAGTCCAACAATAATTCTATGTCATGAAATCTTTATCTATCTCTATCAAGTTTTGCAAGTTTACCATTCTTTAAATTAACTTTAAGCTCTGAAAATCTCGGCTTTCTAGCATAATCGGTTCGAATTTGTTGGATGGAAAACCGAAAAAAACAGGCCAACTTTTTTAGAAAACTATCCATCCTGGACGTACATAATAAGTACATTTGAACGGACTGAAAAAAAAGGTTTGACTATGAGAAACTTTGCCTAAAAAACTTTTATTCACTAAAAATATAAGGTTTTACAGATTTGACTTAATTATACATATAACAACTTATAAATTAAACTTACGTTTCTGTGAAAGCATAGTTGACGAAAAGTGCGCAAACCGCAACTGCAGAAATCACCACAGCTGTTTTGTCAACACTTGGAAGGGCATAAAATGGATCTAAAAGGTAGTAGAATAACTCTACAGTCTTTAACACTATTTATACTTTTCTTGGTCAAGGCATCTCTGTCATTCACTCGATGCTCTCGAAAGAAGAAAAAGGTCAAAAGAAATATTACAACGTCCAGAGCCTGAAAGTTAGAATAAATATAAATCAATAAAAAATACAAAACTTTGTAATAGAACCATGGAAACGAATCCGGCCGCGGTGTACATGTCAAAGTTGATGAAACCCCATTGATAGCCTGGGTAACCGATAGGCGTCAGAGCTGCTTGACAAGCTAAAACATCTCTTATAAAAAAATGAAACGCTGTTTTTAGTAGAAAATTTGCCTGGGCCAAACAGTTTTCCCAGTGTGTAGGCACCCATCAGGAGCGAAATCGATCTGCCACGTTCTTTTACTGTACTCACAACTACTGCATTGTTTCTGAAGGTATTGTCAAGACCACCTAAAATTGAAATACCTTCAATTAAATTAGATAATTTATTTTTGACTTTTGTGAACTAAATTCATTTACTTTCTATTAGAGTGCGAACAATACCTGAAAAACCCAATACCCCAATACCCAATACCAATACCTGAGACCCCCAATACCCCAATACCCAATACCCAATACCCAATACTTGCATAGCTGGACCAAAAATTGCATTTCAGTGGACAGGTACATTCCAGTTGTGTACACAAGATTTTTGGCACTGCAACTAAAATTTTTAAGAGGCCTGGTTTGGCCGCTGCCCAAGCAGGGCGAGAAAAATTAGAAAAATTAGCCTTTCAGAAAGTATTTAGAAGCCATTTTGGGCGTAAAATTAGCAGAAATTAACAGTTTTGGTACTTAATATTTCGTAATTCAGTCGTATTTCTTACTTCCGGCGAATTTTTTTCCTAACTCGGCATTAGAAATGTCACCATTTTTATATTAGATAAGAACAGAGAAACTAATTACTGGTGTAGCGCTTAGAAAAGCGTACACTAGGAAATTCTAATAACGTTTAGTTGATTAGGCTGTCCATAAACGACGTCGTTCCAGAGGGGGAGGGGGTCGGCTGAAATGCGACGATAGACGACACACCAGGAGGGGAGGGGGTTAGCAAAAAACGACGTCGCTTTTTTTGGAATTTTAGTGAACTTTGATTGTATTATTTTCAATTTAAGTACATTCTGTTGAAGGTTTCTACATACCGAAAAGCTTCCCAGAGTGGTTGTAGGGATTTATTCAATTGATTGCGCAGTATGGTAAGCAGAAAACATCACAGTACTGTATGTACTGCACTTTTATCGGGCGAGGGGTTAACCGAAAACGACGTCGCGGTCGCCTTTAGTGGAAGGGGGTCCCCAAGAAACGAAACAAGGCGATTTTGGCGGGAGTGGCTCCGAAAAATCGGGATTTTGAACGACGTCGTTTATGGACGGCTGCTTAACGCGAAAACAGCTTCCTAAACCGAGCCATC
Organism: Sabatieria punctata; assembly: GCA_030248155.1. Lineage (NCBI taxonomy): Eukaryota > Metazoa > Nematoda > Chromadorea > Araeolaimida > Comesomatidae > Sabatieria > Sabatieria punctata. Next base: position 75,034 of record JASANB010002159.1, read on the forward strand.
GATCAACTTTTTCGATTTTTTACATATCAACTTTTCAAGTCAACATCGATTTTTCTCTATTTTTAGCCGTCCCAATTAGTATTGGGTATTGGGGGGTAAAAACCCCAATACCCAATACCTGGAAAACACCCCAATACACCCAATACCCAATACCCAATACCAGTTCGCACTCTACTTTCTATATTATCTACCTTTGTATTTTGTTTACAATGTTACCTGTCATTAACTTACTGAGTTTAGCTATTTTAATTGAAGGTAAGTATAGAAACGAACGGAAGAAACAAAACAGAGAAACGAGCCAGACAAAAAATCACAGAGATGAGTCAAATCAAACAAACCTAGAAAAGAAGCGAACCAAACAATCAAACAAACGAAAGGAATAAGAAACAAACAACCATAAAAATAGAAAGAAACAAAAAATAAATTAGCAAACAAAGAAAAATGTGTGTACTTAACTTACCAACTGCAAAGCCGCATACTAGCCTTGAGAGAAGCAGCAGGAACTTGCGACTTGGTGGAGGGAAGTTGGGCGTGAAGGCGTAGAGAGCACTGGAGCAAAACAGAATTCCGATCATCACCAGCATGTTGTATTTGGTTCTGTTTGTCTTCGAGACCAGCCAACCGAACAGCGGGGCTCCAAGCGCTTGTCCCAGACTGTACGCACCCACAATGTACCCCAGAAACGATTCGTCTGCCTTTTCATCTAACTGAAATAACACACTTTTGTTACAGGTTTTCGTTACACATGTATAATTCTAGCTTCAATGCTAAAAAGCACTACCTCATTCAAAAATGGCCAGAGAACAGCGAAAAAACAGGACAGTCTAAGCGTGAACAGTCCTCCATTAAGGGCGTTAAGATTAATCGCTCTCCAGTCACTTCTGCCTTCCTCGCCTTCAATCAATTCCGCCTTGCTGTCGCTCGAAACTCTGAATTATTACACCGATACCCTTTTGAAGGCAAAACGATTAAGAGATTCGTTGCACTTTTGTCATGCTTTCAAGAAGTTAACCTTCTGCCTATTCAAGTTTTTTTTTCAAGTAGAAAAATGAGCCAACCACCTACAAGGTTGTTCATAAAAAACGAGAATTCTCTTCCAGCTTTAGTTTGAGCAGACGGATCTTTTAGCTTTCGGTGTCATGCAGGCGTGTTAGCAATCAGCTCTCCTCCCATAATGGTTACTGGGTGGGGTGGCATGCCCAGTTTTCTACGAAACTTGGCACATGCTTCCGATTCCGTTTTTCTGTCAACATCCATAAAAAAACATTAAGATACTGAAGAAAAAAGTAGAAACTCTCGCAGTGTGCTGAAACCGCTCAGTTTAAACGTTTACAGTATCCGACTCAATGGTTTGTTCTTGACCGGCGACAAACCAATCGATCGGCCATTACACGCTCTTTCAAATGACACCGGAAGCCAAAAGATTTGTTGGCGCAAACTAAAGTTGACAGTAAATTACCGTTTTTTGTAACAATCTGTTTATTTTAGCGTTCACAAACGAAATAGAAATTCTGCGGTTTTGCTGTTTTTCATCAAACTAGACTACGTCTAACAGCATCTAAACTAAAAACACACCTGGCAGAAACAGAAGCAACGTCCACCAAAACCTCAGCCTTCGTCTGTTTGCCCATTTTACTGCTGAGCAGACTTAAAAGTGCGTACAGTACGTAGTGAGCGCAGACGGGCTGTATGCTGCTGAGTTCCTGCTGGTTTTACAGTCAGTTGCCTTTTTATAGAAGCGCTTATCGAATGCTGAAAAAAGTGGCCCCGGCTGCTGCAATGCGCTTGCGGACTGAGAAAAGACATACATAGTCGGGAATGCAAAACGTGATAAGAAGATTTAGTGCACTTGCTAACTTGGTATGCAGACTTTGTGCGCTGATCGTTTGAGGAATCGAAAACAAGAAATTTCTGTCGCGGACGTGTGCGTTTAACAACAGTCAGCATTAGACATTGCCCACCGACTTTTGGTTAAAATGCACGGTTGTGCAAAATATAGCATAATCTTTAAAATTACATTGGCAATATTACAGTCAGGCACTTAACGCCGTTTATGGTACCGAACCGGCACCTTCGGGCCCTGTGGTGGTACCATAAACGACGTTAAGTGCCTGACTGTATTAGCACGAACGAACATCTTGCAACTACCGAAAGAAAAAATCCCTACAAGCCACCGGTTTAGGCCACGCCACGTCTTTTGTGAAGAGCAATTTTTATCCGGTTCATTTCTGTCTTTTTGGTACCATTTCAGACAAGAAAAAAAAGTTAAAAAATGACTTCTCAAGCAGCTCATTTTTTCAATCAGTCTCGTTAATCTGGACAAGATTTGGCCAGGTCCTAACTTCGAAATTTCTGAAGTAAAGTGATTCACTTATCTGGATTTCGTTAATTAGAACAAAATCCATGCGCAACTCTTTAGTTTAGATGTGAATTTTCAACGGATTTTGTTTTCTATTGTGTCAGTACCTGTAATTGTTTTGCCTTTTTTAGCCTATACATACTGTACGTGTAACAAACAGACCAGGGGTCTGCCCACCCGGTATGTGTAGGCAAGACCCACCGATCGGGAACCCACCTCCCGGAAAATACTTTTTTTCAGCAAATTTTCAGTTTGTTTGAATTTTTTACTTCTCCCAGGGCGAAACCTCCCCTGGACCCCTTCCTGATGGAAACCCTACCCCTGGCCGGCCCTGACCTGTTACATATGTATATGGCACGCGCACCGTTTTTTTTTCGGCCGGTCTGTGTACATCTCTGCTCCCCGTTCGGGGATGATCTGATACACGTTATGCATCTATTCAAGTCACTGTTTTTACTGCTCTTCATGTGGTAGAACTGGAATACTTCCTCACAATACTAGCCGGCATTTTCCTGCACGTAATCAGTGCCAGAAAACCGGCTCTGAATTTGCTGTGTCTAAACAAAAACAACAGATTATTCAGCAGTGGATTCAAGTTCATCAAAACGGCCGTCCATTCAAAGGCTCGTGCGTGTCCCAATTTCATCACGATTCGTGCCGTTGCCGGCACCACCATACAAACCACCGTAAAACAGGAGCTGATTCCCAACGTAATTAGTAGTCTTCTTTGGGCGCGCAGATGTACCAAAGCGCTGGGGTCAGTTAGTTGACCGAGTTTTTGAATTTGGCGCTTATAAATCACAGGAATTATTGCATACAGTAGTACACTGACTGAGCTGCACACCACTTGTTCCAGCTGATTTGCATAAAACGTCCAATTGTTTCCTCTGGCTTGGTCGAACTTGCAGAGTTTCGGGTAAAGCGGACACTCATTTCTGACTGAATACCAGTGAGATATGTAAATTGTGGCCGCGGCCTGGAGAAGAGCCAGAAAGTAAAGAAGAATTACGAAATAAACTCCATAACTGAATGGCTTGGTACGGTACCAGAGTGGTCTGTGCACGCAGACGAATCTCTCTACCGAAACTGCCAAATGCATCAGGTAAATCAAGGGTAAGCTAAGACTGAAGACCACCGATTGAACGGTCGCCATGCACTCCCAACTGGTGGCGCACAGAGTTGCCTGATTGTTCAGGATCAGGCGAATGCGGTAGATTCCGGCGGCTAGGAAGCCTAGCTGATTTATGAGATCGGAAAAAACCATGCCCGATACGACTACGTATTCTTTTCTGTTTCTATAGACAGGGTGTCTGGCGAAAGTTAGGAGTATAAGTAAGTTGAACAGCGACAGAGTGCCACCTTGAATGCAGTAGAAAATATAAGGGGTCAGTTGAGAGTATTCGGGATCTAGGGTAGCATTTGCGCAGTATTTACTACAATTGGCTAACATTTAAGGCGCTAACAATTTTCCCACAAGCTACATAAATGTGTTTTGGTGTGGTATGCAGATAAGCTCTGTTTACTGATACTGATACTTTCCTGGTTTATACAAGTTGTTCGGTTTCTTGAACTAATGCAGAATTTGCTTGATCGACCGTTTGCCGGTGAGTTTAAAGTGACAGCCTGGACCGTCACAGAACGTTGGATTTTCCCATGTGATTTGATTACCTGAAACAACTTTAGATTTATTAGTGGGTTTGTTCATTTATTTATTTACTTTGTATGTTATGTTTTGTTTGTTTGTTTGTTTGTTTGTTTGTCTGTTTGTTTGTTTGTTTGTCTGTTTGTTTGTTTGTTTGTTTGTTTGTTTACATTGTTATTTAAATTTATTTAAATGTTTTATACAAATTGATCACAACTACACGAAACGTTTAGCAAATGGCTTTACGTAACTTTTAACTTAGAAGTGCTGAACTGTATGTAGGCATGTGTCTATGTATCTTGAAAATATTAATTACCGTACCTATCTGCCTTTTCCAGAGCTTTCTTAGCCGTCCACTTTCTGCAATTGTCCTGGCTGCCACTTGTGAAACATTGCTGTGCCATATTAGCATTGAGACAGTGATTGAAAAGGCAAATAATAATGATGTAGAAATAGAGTTGCGCATAGTTAGGTGTAAGCTAACGTGTCGATAGCTCAGCAACCCAGCAAGAGAAGCGCACCACCTATCATGCGATTGAGCTGGAAGGTGTAGCATGATTTTTATTCAAGCTGTGTTCAGAATATTTACAGAAGATCTTCATTACTTATATACAAAAACAGCTCTTCACACAGTGTAGTCTCGATCTAGTTTATCAGCCAAGAAGCCATACTGTAGCGTTTACACTGCAAAAGAGTCATACTGTATTTACTGGTTTTGACCAAAATACGTATTATTATTATTAATTATTATTATTTCAGTTCATAGCTCCCGCGTACAGTCTGGAGAACTTATCAATAACTTGATGCACGCGCAACTTGAGATACCGTTCGGCCGCTTCTTCGATTTCTTCTTCGCTGTGCGTATAATCTTCTGTCGGGAACGGGAAGGAGACGCAATTGTAAGCCAAGTCCCTTTTTTGGCCGTTCATCAGACCTCCAAATCGGCACCAACCAACGCCTCCGTCGGTCCGTTCGAACTCGACTTCCAGAAAGTCCGATCTTCCTTTCTGCCATAAGAAATAGTTAATGGCGCGGCGATGTTTCTGCTCGATTTTGTGTTTGGCTATTGTGGTGGTGAGTAGCCGGTAAAATGGGCCTTGGCTCAGTCTTTGTACGTAACTACTGCCGGCCGTTTCTGAGGGAAAGACGATTTCCAAATCTCTCAGCCACTCATCTTCGCGCTCCCAGTCGGTTGTGCTGGCTTCTCCTTCCCCTGCTCCCTGTGGTTGGGTCATTTTCTTGAACAAATACTTGGTGGCATCTGCATGCGGAGTATCGGAATCCGGCTGAAATGTGGTAGGTAGTATTTTCATCTTGTAATTCTATAAGATCTGATCGGGTATGGCTTTAATGAAAACCGAATTTTTATGATCATTTTTGTTTTTTTTTCATACGATTCATAGGTTACTCGGGGCTGGTGCAGTGTGGTGCGCGTTTTGACTAGGTGTACCTATGTATTTAATACCTAGAATTACTTAGTAACAAGTGCCTATTATTACGTTTCTAGGCACTCTAAAACAAGTTTGCCTAGTTTGATATTTTCAGTTTTATTTACCTACCTTTTTTAGTCAGAAAAGCTTCAAATTTCTTGCTTTCCTAAAATTAGAGTATTAAATCATTCACTTATTTGATCACTTAAATACAAGAGTTTTCTTGAAATGTGACAAATTTCGTTAATTTTAACTCCACCAGCTTAAAAACATTGTTCTACGAATATAAAAAAATCATGTTTTTACACAATTTTAAGCGTTTTGAGTTTACCCGAGTGTTATCTAGTTGTTCTGGGCTTTAGTACCTAGCATTACTTTACCTAGTTTCTTAGCTGAGAATTTTACCTACTATTATTACTTTAACTAGTTTCAATTTTTAAAATGCACTACAGTCGTGCCTCATTAATATGGCCCTCGTTTTAAACGTAGTAAATCATGATTTGATAATATGGCTGTTTCGATAGGGTACGGTACGGCCAGTTGGGTCTTCTTGTCCCGATGTGACCAACGGGGCACCACTATACACTAATCTTGTGCTGGCCGGGCATCTGAGCCCAAATTCTAGGGGAGGGAGTTGGTTACTATACTAAAAACGCTCAAATACCGTAAAAATCGTTAATTTGGGCTCAAATACAGCTAAAAATGCTGTTTTAAAGGCGATGTTAGGAAACTTTTAAGAGTCAGTCTCTGAACCGATCGAGTCTTGGCCCTTTGCCCTATTCAGACCCAAAATTGAAAGTTGGGCGTAGAGGGCTGAAAGTTGGAACACTAAAACATATTGACAAGTTATCAATGACCTGCAAAGAATTTCCAGATTCGACGCTCCACGCTCGAGATATGGCCTTCTAAAAATCGGCCCGCTTAACTATGGGACCAAAATTTCGATATCGAATTTCTGACTTGCTGATCGGAATTCAGACCTAACAAACGGGGTTTTTGCGTAACTTTTTGAGTAGTTTAAGAATCTTTTACTAAATTTCATTTTTGGAAAAAAAATTTTTTTTCGCCCCCCCTATCGGGGGGCATAACTCGTCTGGAACCCCCCCTAGACCGTTCTTTTTATTTCAGATTATTGTAGCGCTATATCTTAGCTACACGCCGGTGTAAAACATTACGGGCTACCGGACGGCAAACACTGAAATATTTGCGTTCAAAAATTAAAAATGCCACATTTTGCATGTTCCACTGGGGTACATAAATTTCCAACTCAAAGTTCTAGCTTACTAATTGGACTTGAATTCTAAAAATTGATGTCTAAGCTGTACTTTTTGAATAGTTTAAGAATCTTTCATTGAATTTCATTTTTGGAAAAAAATTTTTTTTTCGCCTCCCCTATCGGGGGCATAACTCGTCTGGAACCCCCCCTAGACCGTTCTTTTTATTTCAGATTATTGTAGCGCTATATCTTAGCTACACGCCGGTGTATAACATTAGGGGCTATCGGACGGCAAACACTGAAATATTTTCGTTCAAAGATTAAAAATGCCACATTTTGCATGTTTCACTGTGCCCAAAAATTTGCAAAATGTGGCATTTTTAATCTTTGAACGCAAATATTTCAGTGTTTTCCGTCCGGCAGCCCATATTGTTTTACACCGGCGTGTAGCGAAGATATAGCGCTACAATAATCTGAAATAAAAAGAACGGTCTAGGGGGGTTCCAGACGAATTATGCCCCCGATAGGGTGACGAAAAAAAATTTTTTTTTCCAAAAATGAAATTCAATGAACGTTTCTTAAACTACTCTAAACGTACAGCTTAGACATCAATTTTTAGCATTCAACTCCAATTAGTAAGCTGGAACATGGAGTTGAAAATTTTTGGGCACAGTGAAATATGCAAAATGTGGCATTTTTAATCTTTGAACGCAAATATTTCAGTGTTTGCCGTCCGGTAGCCCGTAATGTTTTACACCGGCGTGTAGCTAAGATATAGCGCTACAATAATCTGAAATAAAAAGAACGGTCTAGGGGGGGTTCCAGACGAGTTATGCCCCCCGATATGGGAGCGAAAAAAAATTTTTTTTCCAAAAATGAAATTTAGTAAAAGATTCTTAAACTACTCAAAAAGTTACGCAAAAACCCCGTTTGTTATGTCTGAATTCCGATCAGCAAGTCAGAGATTCGATTTCGAAATTTTGGTCCCATAGTTAAGCGGGCCGATTTTTAGAAGGCCATATCTCGAGCGTGGAGCGTCGAATCTAGAAATTCTTTGCGGTGGTTACATAACCTATCAAGACGTATTAGTCTTCCAACTTTGAGCCCTCCACGCCAAAGTTTCATTTTTGGGTCTGAATACTGAAACTCGATCGGTTCAGAGACTGGCTCTTAAGTCTTTGATATTCAAAAAAATTGCAAAAAATTGCAGGAAAAATTACTTGCCAGAAAATCGGAGCGCGCAGGTTGGAAAGATCGTTTGCCTAGACCTACCACTGGATTTGGCTGAAAATGCATTGTCGTGACCAGAGCGGTTATTCTTAAACCGATTGTTGTACGGTACATAGCTTCTGCTCATTTTTGGAATGGTTCCAGCGCAAAGGCGCTAATACTACGCAACCAGGTAGACAGAGATTAAAACCGAATTCTAGAATGACCTTTACCTTTTGGATAGGAGGGGCTTCAGTAGTAGTAGTGGACGAATACCATGGCTCTTCAACGCCACAAGTTCTATCTCGACCTCTTCGCATTAGTTCGGCCGTTCGTTCGCTTTTGGTAACTCTGGCCTTCAATCGATTCAGTCGTCTCAACTTGGAAGTGTAATCGTGTCTGGCCTTCTCACACTCTCTTGACGCCTCACACCACTCGAACAGAAACGCATAGACAAGCGACAGAAGAATAATGGTGAAAGCTCCGGAATTCATGTCTAGCGACGGCGTAGTTAAATCAAAACTCAAGTAATAGCGCACTTATATCAACGGTTTTGAATAAGATGACACATAAATTGTAGAGAAAGGTTATTTTGCAAACAGTACAGGCCGTCATTTGATGTTTTGTTAGCGCCAACGGGGGTGTTTACATCCAGCCTTCGCTGAAGATATGACAGTGCCGTCCGGTTTAAACTAATTTTAATAACACCGCCCGCCTTTATCGTTTGGCGAACTTGTTACTACAATGACCGAACGTGGGCAGACATTGTTTGTCATCAGTTCTCAAAACTGACACCAACCGACCGTATAAAAGAGCTGCAATTTTAGCTGAGAGTATGTGCTGGAAAGAGTTGAGTTGTAAGGAAGCCTCGAAAAATGAAGACTTGTTTTCTTCTGCTTGTGCTGCTAGCTGCCGCCACACAGGTTTTCGCCGGAAAACGGGAAAGACTGGAAAAGAAAATTGAAAGGCTTGAGGTATTTGATTTGATTTTATTAGGATGTAAGATTACGCTTCTGTTCTATTCTGCGTTAAAACAAATTGAGATTTTTTGTATAGATTTCCAAACTTTATGTGAGAAAAGACAGTTTTCCAATAAGCGGGCTAAAATACGACAAAAAATCGTGTTTTCAGGCAATTTTAGTAAATTTCCTGTCGTATAGTACTTCGTTTTCTACGTAATATTAAACGGAAACCATCATTTCAGGACAAAATCGACGATCTCACAGACGACAAAGATGATTACAGTCAAAAACTACTAAACGCCGAAAAACTACAGACTTTATACCAGTTCATGACGGCCAGTCCGCACCAGAAAACCGACGCTCAATGGCAGAGCATCGAAAACCGCGTGCTCGGCCATTCACTGGACAGTTCGGAGATGAAAGCCGGTTCCAGTCTCCTTCTGGACTTTCCCAAAGACAAAGTCGACGAAATGATCACTCTCTGGGGCAAAAAATACGAACTGCCGCCAGTCGACGTCCAAGAGATGAAGCTGCAAGCTCTGTCCGGCCAACTTTTGAAGGACCAAATCAAGGGCAAACGGATCATTTTCACCAAAGGAGACGGCGGCACCGTTTCCAGCGGCAAAATGGTGGTGCGAAAGCGCGATGACTCCTCTTTGGACATTTGTTTCACAATCGAGACCTTCCAGTTCAAGTTCACCATGATTAAGACTGCCGTGCCGAAGACCGAGACCAATTGCGGTTGGTTCCTCTGGTGGAGGGTCAGTTGCAGCACCAGGTCGTGGGTGGACTTTGAGACGTCGGACAGAACCATGACCCAGAAGGAGCAGACCGACCTGGCAGACTGGATGGACCATCGGCTCACCGTCCGATTCACCAATTTGTACGATTCGGCTATTAAAGCACAGGACAGACAGGTGCGCCGATTCACCGGCAAGGTGGAGAGGGTTGAGAAGCGCATCGAGAGGTACTCAGTTAAGAAGGAGGAGTTGGAGGATCAGTTGGACGAATTGGACGAGGAAGGAGATGAGGGGGAAGAGGCCGCCAACGCCGAACATGCCTTTTGAACACTTCCACCACACAACATTCCCTTTAAAGCTTTCTTTCACCAATTGATTCTCTGATCGCAAGTTGTATTTATTCAGGTTTTTTAGAAGACTGTGATGTAAGAATACTAGAGTGCATTTCAAGCTGATTCACGCTTCTGTTGTGATTGGATTGTACCATAGTATTGCGATATAAACTTTAAATTTTCGGTTTCTTGAACTAATGCAGAATTTGCTTGATCGACCGTTTGCCGGTGAGTTTAAAGTGACAGGCTGGACCATCACAGAACGTTGGATTTTCCCATGTCATTTGATTACCTGAAGCAACTGGAGATTTATTAGTAGGGTTGTTCATTTATTCATTTACTTTGTATGTAATGTACGTATACATGTTTGTTTGTTTGCTTGTTCGTTCGTTCGTTCATTCGTTCGTCCGCTTGTCCTGTCTCGAAAAAACCTGTCAAAAATAAGAGAAAACAAAATATTCTTTACTAAAGGTGTCCAAATAGAGCCCTGCGCATGGTGCCTCCTTTCACGGCCTGGCCTGGAATATCAAATTTCGAGTCCGCCCGGATGACATTTTGCGCTGGACGGCCTGGCCCGGTTTCGGGAGAGTTAAACTCGCCGAAAAATCTTGCAAAATCACTTGTGCGAGAACTATGTACAGTACAGCACATACAAAACAAACATATCTAATGACGCAACAAACCTAAACAAAAAAAACAGATTTAAAAAAAACTTGTTTTGGCTAAAGTACAGGGTGTCTCAAAAAAATGATCACATTTCTTTTTTCTGCCATTTCCGCAAATTTTGACCAAATAGGCTGAAATTTGGAATATAGGTGCCAAAATTCGGGGAATTTTATGTGTTAAAGTTTGGTGCACTAGGCTTGACTCATTCACGAGAAATTTAAAAAAAGTGAAATTTGTTAAATCAATAGTGAAAGCCGGTCACCGAAAAAATGATCACATTTCTTTTCACTGCCATTTCCGCAACTTTTGACCAAATAGGCTGAAATTTGGAATATAGGTGCCAAACTTCGGGGAATTTTATGTGTTAAAGTTTGGTGCACTAGGCTTGACTCATTCACGAGAAATTTCAAAAAAAGTGAAATTTGGTAATTTCAATAGTGAAAGCCGGGCACCGCAAAAATGTTACATTACATTATCGCCTAAACTCTAACGATAGCGTTGGAGTTCATGCGTCAACTTTTTACACACGAATTACTCTGAACTTCTGCGTTTACACTCCAAATTTCATCCAATTCCGACAAAAATTAGAAAAAATAAAGGAAAAGGAAATGTTTCCATTTTTGGGTGACGGCTTTCACTATTGAAATTACCAAATTTCACTTTTTTTGAAATTTCTCGTGAATGAGTCAAGCCTAGTGCACCAAACTTTAACACATAAAATTCCCCGAATTTTTGCACCTATGATCCAAATTTCAGCCTATTTGGTCAAAATTTGCGGAAATGGCAGTAAAAAGAAATGTGATCATTTTTTGAGACACCTTGTATATCCTAGATTTTAAAAAATTACCCAATCCATCCCGGGCAGGCTCCAACTGGAACAACCCAGCCAAAATTCTCTGCCGGGCGGCCTGTGCAGGGCTCTAATGATGACCAGAATGCGTTTTAAATGCGTTTTTGAAAGTTGATTTTTCAAAATTTTCTCGCCCTTGCTGGTCAGGATCCCAACCAGGCCTCCTCATACTACTAAAACTGTTAATTTTAAGCTATGAATGCCTTCAAATGCGTTTTTGAAGGCTAACTTCTCAAAATTCCCCTATAAGACAAAAGTGACATCATCATTGGCCGAACCCCCCTCCCCCTTGTCATCGATTGTCATCATTTGGCAACCCCCCCTCCCCCCTAACCGATGACGTCATTTTTGCACGTCCCCTATGTAGGCATGTGTCTCTGTATCTTGAAAGTAAAAGTAACCGTACCGATCTGCCTTTTCCAGAGCTTTCTTAGCCGTCCACTACTGTTGCTAAGTAAATTTATTTAAAATATAATTAAATTATAATTTACTTACCACATGACCAAAGAAATATAATTAAATTAAAATTTACTTACCATATCTGAGAGAAACTTAATTTAATTATAATTTACTTACCACATTTAATTAAATTAAGTACATTAAGTATATTTAAAATAGGCCTGAATTTGGCGGCTAACACCTTCAGCTTTGCTTCCAACTAACCAACTGCTATAACAGTTATCAGAATGAAAACCAAGCGAGTGTATCGCAGGTTAAGTCAACAACAGACATAGGGAGCAGAGGGCGAGGGGATTTACCCGCCTTAGGCTCTGACCTACTGCCCCTCAGGCTACCGCTACCCCCTTCAGGGTATTTTGGAAAAATATTTTGATAAAAGTATCACTAGGTTAGGTGTGAATGAGCTCAGACTAGCTTATTTCAACCAATTTATACGAAAAATTAGCCAAAAAACCTTAATTCTAGCGAAAAATCGGACTTTTTAGCTTACCATTATCTCAACCCCCATCAGCCGTTGCTACACCCTCCAGCCAGCCCCTTAGAATTTGAAAATTTGTCTCCTCTCAGCCGAAATTTTAGCCCATGTCTGTCAACAGTAATAATGACAGTTGGTCAGAATTAGAACCTCTGTCTCAAGAGGCTTTCCAGTCAGTTTCTGCTTGCATCCACATCAGACAATGCCGGTGAGACTGAGCATTACTGTTGCTAAGTAAATTATAATTATAATTTTAATTATATTTTTTAGAAATTTACTAATACAAGTAAATTATTTGGTAAGTAAATTATAATTTTAATTATATTAAAAGTGAATTTCTGCCTTAAGTAAATTTTAAGTATAATTTTAATTATATTCTTTTAGAAATTTACTAATACAAGTAAATTGTTTCGTAAGTAAATTACAATTAAATTATATTTCAAATAAATTTACTTAGCAACAGTACTGAGCATATGCTATCGCATAGCAAAACTGGCTGAAAAGTACCTACTATCCACTCTTAGCTCGGCAGGTAAAATGGAGTAGTTTGTTTTGTGGGAGATTAAGAGAAACAAGCGCAAAGACGAAAGGCGGTGGGCGGGCGGGATCCCGGGAAAGTTGTACTGTAAGTATGGCTTGCCATTGAAAGCACACTCATGCAACACTTGTATTCTGCCAAAAAAGTTCAGCAGTAGCTAGGCTTGTGTAAGTAAATAAAGTATATTTTAAGTAAATTAAGTAAATTAATTTTGGTAAGTATAATTTGCAAATTATAATTATAATTAACTTTACCTGTTTTCGTAAAAATTTAATTTAATTATAATTTACTTACCAAATAATTTACTTGTATTAGTAAATTTCTAAAAAATTTAATTAAAATTATAATTATAATTTACTTAGCAACAGTACCGTCCACTTTCTGCAATTGTCCTGGCTGCCACTTGTGAAACATTGCAGTGCCATATTAAGAGCCGGTTTCTCTAGGAATCGACCTTTGCTCCTTAACCTCCGGACAAATCTCAACTTTTTGTCTCCGATTTGGCTAAAATTTTGTATTTTGGTATAATTTGACCTAAAAAGACATTTTATCACCTTCCCGGCCATTTTTGAGAGGGTCACTTTTTCGACCCTCTCACAGATTTCGAGTCATAACTCGGGACCAAATGACCGTAAAAACTTGCGAATTGCATATTTAGAATCAGAACATTATTCTCTTTCAAATGATGCCCTACTCGACTGCATTGCAGAGAAAAACTTTTTTGCGAACCCCTTCCGGGACCGATTTGACCCCCCAACAGTCGTGTCTCCAACTGTTTTATTTCATGGAAATGTAGCGCTATGTTTTTGCTTTCGATCAATGAAAAAAAATCGAGAAATAAAAGGGAGGCCAAATCGGGTTTTTGGGCCTTGAAAGTTGAAAATCAAAAAATTTTTCCTTATAATATGTACAGTATAGATCAAAAAAAATGTCCCATCGCTTTTTCGGCCTTCACTCAAACGTTTCGTTCTCAGTCACTTCTTTACCGATTTGGCTCAAATTTTCAGCAAAAATTAACAACATGGTTGGCTAAATATTCTGCAAGTGTGGTGCCAAAATTCCGACTCATACTGGTTTTATGACCCGAGAACTAGGAATGAGGGTGGTCCACGCAAATTTAATTTTTTTCGGTAATACAAGGAGTGCAGGCCTGAAACTTGCAGGAATGATTGGTGTTGCTATTGGGCATAACATACTAAGCGGGCAGCCCTATAGCTCAAAGGGCACTAAAATGGGGGAATTTTAAAAACATGACGAAATATGACTTTTCTTCGTAAAACCGGCAAAATGACGATTCTAAAGATTTTCAATTTTCAAAAAACGCTGCAGGGATGGTTACTATGGTGTGGAACAGAGCTTAAATATCAGGTTCATTTATTTGTCGAACTTCCTGCTACAATCTATGTTGATTAACAACAGATTCAGTGCTTTGATTCTAGAAGGTGCAGATTTCTTAACTTTGGGATTTTCACTCATGTTCTTGAAATTCCACCATTTTAGTGCCCTTTGAGCTACAGGGCTGCCCGCTTAGTATGTTATGCCCAATAGCAACGCCAATCATTACTGCAAGTTTCAGGACTGTACTCCTTGTATTACCGAAAAAAAATAAATTTGCGTGGACCACCCTCATTCCTAGTTTTCGGGTCATAAAACCAGTATGAGTCGGAATTTTGGCACTAAACTTGCAGAATATTTAGCCAACCATGTTGTTAATTTTTGCTGAAAATTTGAGCCAAATCGGTAAAGAAGTGACTGAGAACGAAACGTTTGAGTGAAGGCCGAAAAAGCGATGGGACATTTTTTTTTATCTATACTGTATGTAGGTTGCATGCTGTAAACAACACAACTTGGTCAGTTTTGAATCGATTTCGGAGATCTTTGGCACACGTATTGTACTGTTCATCTTGCACACAGCGCACAAACCTGGTCCTGGTTGCCGCTGTTAACACGAGTTTTATGCTTATTTTGCTTATTATTTTCAGTTTCGCAAACAATCCTCAGTTTCATTTGATGTTTCCCATGATGGGCATCGGAATTGACTTTTTGAAAGGAATTAGAGCTGGAAATCGGGCCGGCCCAACCCATGCAATGCCGAAGCGAAGGATAGTTGAAAACTTTTGAATTGAATATTCATTCTGCTTACTTGGTACTTACAAGAAGTAAGCATCAATTAGCATTGTGCACTATAACGAATATTTACGGAGACTGCTAGACTCTGTTACTCCTTTGTTATTTGTTTTCTCCTTAAGCAATGCCATGCAAGATTTGTGTAGGTGTGCACATGAACAGACTAAAATAAACATTATTGATCCTGGCCGCTGTGGGATGGCGGCTGTAAAACTCGTCATCTTGACTCAACTATTGACGTACGTACAGTACAGTACATACGCACACTATAGTCTGTTCAAAAAATAAGCGACCTGGCGGTTTTTGCAAATAACTTTTTGGGAGGCCTTGGAGTGACTTGAGCCTCATAACCAAAGTTGTAGTCAAGGTTGAGCTCCGGTCTGCGGTTAATACTAATCTGCGCTACGTTTACTCTTAACAGTAATTTGCGCAACGTCAAAAATGAGCTTTTTTCTAATTGCGATGGAAATGAGATGACTGCAGAGTTCGATTCTAGAGTCCTTGGCGACTCCAATGATGCTTTCATGACGTGTCTAGCCCAAACCGATCCAGAGATATGGCCGGTCAAAGTTTGCAAAAATCGCAAAAAATGGCGTTTTTTGAAAATTTCACAAAATAGGGGGAAAACATAGGCAGACCGACGGATTTGCCTGAAACTTCTTCAATGGGGTATTTATAACTGCCGGAATCGATTCTGACACTTCCCGACCTTGAAAACCTCCTCATCCTGATACCGCGTAATTTGGCCTCCAATAAGGGGTGGTACAGCTTCAAGGAAAACGAATTTGTAGTATAACACAAATTTTCCAAATTTGCATGTCAGAAGTAGCAGTGTTGTAATGGTAGACGTTCACAAACGCCTAAAAGGTGATTGCGGGTGCTTATAATGGTAATGGATGCATCAATCTCATATGACCACCTCACCATCATAAGGAAAAGTTTTTTGATTTTCAACTTTCAAGGCCCAAAAACCCGATTTGGCCCCCCCCTTTTTTTCTCGATTTTTTTTCATTGATCGAAAGCAAAAACATAGCGCTACATTTCCATGAAATAAAACAGTTGGAGACACGACTGTTGGGGGGTCAAATCGGTCCCGGAAGGGGTTCGAAAAAAAGTTTTTCTCTGCAATGCAGTCGGGTAGGGTATCATTTGAAAGAGAATAATGTTCTGATTCTAAATATGCAATTCGCAAGTTCCTACGATCATTTGGTCCCGAGTTATGACTCGAAATCTGTGAGAGGGTCGAAAAAGTGACCCTCTCAAAAATGGCCGGGAAGGTGATAAAATGTCTTTTTAGGTCAAATTATACCAAAATACAAAATTTTAGCCAAATCGGAGACAAAAAGTTGAGATTTGTCCGGGAAGGGTCGATACTTAGAAAAACCAGCTCTTAACATTGAGACAGTGATTGAAAAGGTAAATAATATTGATGTAGAAATACAGTTGCGCATAGTTAGCTGTAAGCTACGTGTCGATAGCTCAGCAACTCAGCAAAAGAAGCGCACCACCTATCATGCGATTGAGCTGGAAGGTGTAGCATGATTTTTATTCAAGCTCTGTTCAGAATATTTACATAAGATCTTCATTACTTTATTTACAGAAACAACTCTTCACACAGTATAGTGGCGATCTAGTTTATCAGTACAGTATACTGTAGCGTAAAACAAAAGAGTCATACTGTATTTACTGGTTTCGACCAAAATACGTATTTTTATTATTATTATTTCAGTTCATAGCTCCCTCATACAGTCTGGAGAACTTATTAATAACTTGATGCACGCGCAACTTGAGATACCGTTCGGCCGCTTCTTCGATTTCTTCTTCGCTGTGCGTATAATCATCTGTCGGAAGCGGGAAGGAGATGCAATTGTAAGCCAAGTCCCTTTTTTGGCCGTTCATCAGACCTCCAAATCGGCACCAACCAACGCCTCCATCGGTCCGTTCGAACTCGACTTCCAGAACGTCCGATCTTCCTTTCTGCCATAAGAAATAGTTAATGGCGCGGCGATGTTTCTGCTCGATTTTGTGTTTGGCTATTAAGGTGGTGAGTAGCCGGTAAAATGGGCCTTGACTCAGTCTTTGTACGTAACTGCTTCCGGCCGTTTCTGAGGGAAAGACGATTTCCAAATCTCTCAGCCACTCATCTTCACGCTCCCAGTCGGTTGTGCTGCTTTCTCCTTCTTCTCCTGCTCCCTGTGGTTGGGTCATTTTGTGGAACAAATACTTGGTGGCATCTGCATGCGGAGTATTGGAATCCGGCTGAAATGTGGTACAGTAGGTAGTGCTGTTTTTGTAGCATTTTCTAATTCTATATAAGATCTGATCGTGGATGGCTTATACGCCTGATAGGCCGATGGCCATGGATATGATATATCTAATTAATACCTAGAATTACTAGTATTACTTTACCTAGTTTAGTAATAAGTACCTATTATTACATTTCTGGGCACTCTAAAACAAGTTTACCTAGTTTGATATTTTCAGTTTTACCTGGCTTTTTCAGTCAGCTTCAAATTTCTTGCTTTCCTAAAATTAGAGCGGCCCATGTATTGAATTGTTGACTTATTTGATCACTTAAATACAAAAGTTTTCTTGAAATGTGGCAAATTTCGCGAATTTTAACTCCACCACGTTAAATATTGTTCTACCGAATATAAAAAATCATGTTTTTACACAATTTTGAGCATTTTAGGTTTACCCCAGTGTTATCTAGTTGTTCTGGGCTTACCTAGCATTACTTTACCTGGTTTCTTAGCTGAGAATTTTACCTCGGTACATAGCTTCTGCTCAGCGCAAAAGCGCTAATACGCAACCAGTAAGACAGAGATTAAAACCGTTCTAGAATTACCTTTACCTTTTGGATAGGAGGGGCTTCAGTAGTAGTGGTAGTAGTGGACGAATACCATGGCTCTTCAACGCCACAGGTTCTGTCTCGATCTCTTCGCATTAGTTTGGCCGTTCGTTCGCTTTTGACAACTCTGGCCTTCAATCGATTCAGTCGTCTCAACTTGGAAGTGTAATCGTGTCTGGCCTTCTCACACTCTCTTGACGCCTCACACCACTCGAACAGAAACGCATAGACAAGCGACAGAAGAATAATGGTGAAAGCTCCGGAATTCATGTCTAGCGACGGCGTAGTTAAATCAAAACTCAAGTAATAGCGCACTTATATCAACGGTTTTGAATAAGATGACACATAAATTGTAGAGAAAGGTTATTTTGCAAACAGTACAGGCCGTCATTTGATGTTTTGTTAGCGCCAACGGGGGTGTTTACATCCAGCCTTCGCTGAAGATATGACAGTGCCGTCCGGTTTAAACTAATTTTAATAACACCGGCCGCCTTTATCGTTTGGCGAACTTGTTACTACAATGACCGAACGTGGGCAGACATTGTCATCAGTTCTCAAAACTGACACCAACCGACCGTATAAAAGAGCTGCAAATTTAGCTGAGAGCATGTGCTGGAAAGAGTTGAGTTGTAAGGAAGCCTCGAAAAATGAAGCCTAATTTTCTTCTGCTTGTGCTGCTAGCTGCCGCCACACAGGTTTTCGCCGGAAAACGGGAAAGACTGGAAAAGAAAATTGAAAGGCTTGAGGTATTTGATTTGAGTTTACTAGGATAAAAAATTTACGCTTCTGTTCTAAAACAAATTGGTATTTTTTGTACCGATTTCCAAACTTTTTATGAGAAAAGATAGGTTTCCATTAAACAGGGCGCAAATACGGCTAAAATCCTGTTTTACAGGAATCTAGCAACTTTTCTGTCGTATAATATTCCATCATTTCAGGACAAAATCGACGATCTCACAGACGACAAAGATGAGTACAGTCAAAAACTACTAAACGCCGAAAAACTACAGACTTTATACCAGTTCATGACGGCCAGTCCGCACCAGAAAACCGACGCTCAATGGCAGAGCATCGAAAACCGCGTGCTCGGCCATTCACTGGACAGTTCTGAGATGAAAGCCGGTTCCAGTCTCCTTCTGGACTTTCCCAAAGACAAAGTCGACGAAATGATCACTCTCTGGGGCAAAAAATACGAACTGCCGCCAGTCGACGTCCAAGAGATGAAGCTGCAAGCTCTGTCCGGCCAACTTTTGAAGGACCAAATCAAGGGCAAACGGATCATTTTCACCAAAGGAGACGGCGGCACCGTTTCCAGCGGCAAAATGGTGGTGCGAAAGCGCGATGATTCCTCTTTGGACATTTGTTTCACAATCGAGACCTTCCAGTTCAAGTTCACCATGATCAAGACTGCCGTGCCGAAGACCGAGACCAATTGTGGTTGGTTCCTCTGGTGGAGGGTCAGTTGCAGCACCAGGTCGTGGGTGGACTTTGAGACCTCGGACAGAACCATGACCCAGAAGGAGCAGACCGACCTGGCAGACTGGATGGACCATCGGCTCACCGTCCGATTCACCAATTTGTACGATTCGGCCATTAAAGCACAGGACAGACAGGTGCGCCGATTCACCGGCAAGGTGGAGAGAGTTGAGAAGCGCATTGAGAGGTACTCAGCTAAGAAGGAGCAGTTGGAGGATCAGTTGGACGAATTGGACTAGGAGGGAGATGAGGGGGAAGAGGCCGCCAACGCCGAACATGCCTTTTGAACACTTCCACCACACAACATTCCCTTTAAAGCTTTCTTTCACCAATTGATTCTCTGATCGCAAGTTGTACTTATTCAGGTTTTTTAGAAGACTGTGATGTAAGAATACTAGAGTGCATTTCAAGCTGATTCACGCTTCTGTTGTGATTGGATTGTACCATAGTATTGCAATATAAACTTTACTGAAAACTGAAAGTAAGACTGAACATGTAGTATTGAAGTACAGGGTGAGCCATTTTATCCATCAAAGTACATGGTTTTTTCTTGCTGTAACTTTTGTGTTCGTAAATCAGTTGCGCTGAAATTATAGCACAAAATGCGCAGATCTTCAGAATTTTTACTCTGAAAATTTTAGCCAGGTCACTTCAACAACTAGTTATGCGTTTTCCCTTGTCCGCCGTCAAAGTGAACAGGTGGAAGTGCATAACTAGTGGTTGAAGTAACAAACTTGGCTAACATTTTCAGAGTAAAAATTCTAAGGATGTGCGCATTTTGTGCTAAAATTTCAGCGAAATTTATTGACCATGACAAAAGATACAGCAAGACTAAACAAGTGTTAGATAAATGGCCTATCATGTACAGTAGTACCTCTCCATAAATGGGACGTTCACTTCAGATCAGGGCACCATCTCAATTATGGCAATTTTTTGGTGTCCAAAAATTGTCTAAATTATAGAAGTCCGTTTTCAACGCAGCTGAATGCTTCTATTGAGGCTTAAATTTTAGCTTAGGATTACTCTTACATTTAGGCTGCAACTCAAGTATATTTTAGTTCAGAGGAGAGTCTTAAATTGATGGTGATACTTGGTGGCGATGATGATGTACCAGTTTGGATCAATCTGATAACCTACATACGCTGTACAGATAGCGGTTAGCATCACCCAAACCACATGACTACTAGTGTTTGCAAAAATAATGTACGAAGTGTTTGCATGACCAGCCACAACGCGGCGCGACGGTCGCTTATCGATTTATTTATCCTCCTTCCACACGTACATCGGCCGCTGCGTGGTTTTTGTTGTTTATCACGCGGCAGGGCTCTCATCTTTTGGCGTTTGGATAGAGATTTTTGGTAAGATACATTTTGTCTTTCAAGTCGCGTTTAGTGTGTGTGCTTTTTGGCAAAGCTAAGGAAAGGAGTGCGTGTTCAGACTAACTACAACATTACAAACGCTAGCTGCTTCTGTTCTGCTGCACAGATTCACTTCAGTAAGGGCTCAAATTCTTCATCTAATCGTGCCATTTTACCTATCCAAAGCGGAGCCCTTAAGTCGGACCAAAACTCAAAGCACAGGGCAAAACGTAAAAACACCATTTTCATTTTGGCTTTGGCTGCTACCGTAACATACAATATAGGGTAAGCCGGGGTAATTCGGCACACCATTTTCAGTTTTTCGAAAATATCTCGGCCCAATTTAGCAGCAGTAACCTGGTTTTTGGTCTGGATTTTTCAATTTTTCTTAGTTACGCTGTGAAAAAGGTTTGAAGCCATTCCGACCACTCTACAACTAATGGCGAGCGATTCCTTTTCGATTTTATTCTTGTGCCGAATTACCCCACCGGTGGGGCAATTCGGCACAACGCGGACAATTTGATTTTGAAGCCTAACACCCCCATCTTAAGGAATGCTACGATTAGATCCACTTCCTCCAAGTCTGTAGTACAATTTTTGACAGCATTCTACAGTTGTAGCTGCTTTTACAGCACTCAGCTAGCTTCTTTCGTTCTGGCACAATATTCCAATGAAAAATTTTGTGCCGAATTACCCCGGCCTACCCTACGTATATGTAATAGGTTATCCGCCGAAGGGGGGTCTGGCGCCGGCCGGGGGGTCTAAGCCCAAATTCTAATGAGTGGTTTGGCACTAAAAAAACGCTAAAAATCGCAAAAAATCGTTATTTTCCGGCATATATGGGCCGGAAAAATCCGGAGGGGGTATGGAGACCTCGGGGGGGGCCGAAAAAAGCAAAAAAACGCCTATTTTGCCTTAAATAAGCGAAAATTTTCTCCCTCCGGGAGGGGGGTATGGCTGGCCGAGGCGGTGATATTGGCCGGCGATGGGGGAGGGAGGGGTATACCCCCACACACACCCTCCCGGCCTATGTATGTTTTCCGGCTAAAAATCGTCAAAAATCGCTAATTCGGGCTCAAATACAACTAAAAAGTAGCGTTTTACAGGCGATTTTGGCAATTTTTGTGTCTGAAATTGTAAAAAATCGCAAAAATTTGCTAAAAAATAACTTGCCAAAAATGGAGCGGTCGGGAAAATCGTTAAATCGTCTCGGTGGATTCTCATCCGGGGGTCTGGCCTACTGTAAGTCGGGTGGGGGGCAGACCCCCTGTTACATGTACAGTATGTACCATAACGTTTCTCGAAGAAAATAGTCTCCTTTTATTATTATTTCCACCTTTTTCGAAAATGGGTCAATAATACTCAGTTGATGCAAAAGTTTTCTACTTTCCTCGACACTTTAAAGGAGCATCATTTTAACCCTTCAAACAGAATATCGATCTCTGTTTCAAATTGGCCGTCATCTCCGTACCAAACCAAGCAAAACGGTGTTTTTACCTTTTGCTCTGTGTTTTGAGTTTGGGTTTGAGTAAGGGCATACATGTAACAGGTCATCCGCCGAAGGGGGAGGGGGGTTAGGGGGTCTGGCGTCGGCCGAGGGGGCGTCTGAGCTAAAATTTTGGTAGGGGAAAGGGCACTAAAAAACGCTCAAAAATCGAAAAAATCGCCAAAAATCGATAATTTGGGCTGAAATACAGCTACAAAGTGCTGTTTTGCAGGCGATTTTGGCAATTTTTGTGTCTGAAATTGTAAAAAAATTGCAAAAATTTGCTCAAAAATTTACTTGCCAGAAAAATCGGAGGGGGGGTCTGGCCTAAGTCTGGTGGGGGGCAGAGCCCCCAGACCTCCCCTGTTACATGTATGGTTAAGGGTTATAGTCTTTGGACATGTAAAATGGCACGATTAGATGAACACTTGCCCCTACTGACGTGAGTCTGTCCAGCAGAAGAGCAGCAGCTAGCGTTTGTAATGTTCTAGTTCTTTACACCCTGTAGAAGAGTTTTTATGAGGATGTTTGGCCAAAGCAGCTTGAATAAGAAGTCAGGAAGGCCGGCGCGATCTAAAAGTGTGCCTCGGACCAGACAGCAACAGGGAAACAGAACCACCTTGGTCTTCACCAACTCTACTCGCTATGCGCCACAAAATGTAAGTGAAAAACCTCAGGTAGGTACATACTATAATAATAATAATAATAACAACTTTATTCGCACAACTAAAGAAAGGCAACATAACTGCAGAATGCTTTCAACCTGCACGGCTCGAAGGTCTTCGCACTTACTGAAAATTGTTTGTTAATAAACCAGTCCACAAAGTGGTATTGGGTACTGGAATTGCGTTTTTGTGCCCAAATACAGTAGGCCTACGTAGGTATTATACAGGGTGTGCCAAAAAAACAACCCAGCAGATTTTTCGCTGTAGCAACCGCAAATCTCAACCGATTTGAATGAATCCTTTTTTAAATGAAAGATAAATAAATTCTCCAAAGATTGGTTTAGCGTTTATTAATGTACCCTGCTTAGTTCCTGAGATATTGCCTCTAAAATCAAAACATTGATTTTGGCAGTGAACAAGAGGGATTTTATATTATTCTGCACATCGTACCAAAACGGATTCCTGCTACTGCTAAGGGCTATTGGAGGCTTTACTGGTTACACAGAAACTCGGTTTGTTTCAACACTAAAGTATCTTAGCCACAGCAGTAGGAACTGCTTTATTATGAAATGCAACGGAATCGCTCTTGTTCTTTGTCAAAATCTGTTTCGACTTAGAAGGCAAATATCTCAAGAGCTAAACTGTGAATCTCAATAAAAATTGCATCAATCTTTGAAGAATTTATCAGTCTTTCATTCAAAAAAGGATTCATTGAAATCGGTTGAGATTCATGGTTGCAAAAGTAAAACATCTGCTGGATTGTTCTTTATCACTCTTGTTCATTGCCAAAATCTCTGTTTTGAATTTGAGGACAAATATCTCAGGAACTAAGAAGGCTATCTTAATAAACGTTACATCAATCTTTCAAGAATTTATTTATCTTTCATTTAAAAAAGGATTCATTCAAATCGGTTGAGATTTGCGGTTACTACAGCAAAAATCTGCTGGGTTGTTTTTTTTTGGCACACCCTGTAGATACTGATTGGGGTCCTAAAAATTAATCTGTAAAGTTTCCTACATGATTTAGCTGTAGGAAGCGGTTTGCGCCAATCAACTAAATATTAGCAAAATTTGATATAACGTCTAGTAAGCAGTAGCCGGTTTCCTAAATTGGCATGATTTCATGGAAGCTGCAGATTTCTTAACTATAGAATTTTCGATCATGTCTTTAAAATTCCCCAATTTTAGTGCCCTTTGAGCTACTGGACTGTCCACTCAGTATGTTATGCCTAATGGCAATACCAATCATTCCTGCAAGTTTCAAAGCCATATTCCTTGAATTACATGGACCACCCTGGCTCTTGTTTTTTGCTCATAAAACCAGCAACAGTCGAAATTTTCGCATCAAACTTGCATTACTGTTGCGCAGACGTCGTTTGACCTCTCTCAGACGTGGTCCAGTGCAACTCGAAGCAACAGAAGAGGATGGCAGCAGTCCGAGGCCGGTCACGTGGTACCTCTCTTTTCCTCCCACCAATCTCCTCTGCCAACTCATTTGCAGAAGTCTGCTTCTTTGGTTGGTGGTTTGGATGACAGCGATCACTCGGTATGCATTGCGCTTTTGTGATTTTGGTGATGATCAATCTTAACACATGCATACATGTAGCGATCGACCGGAACCCGAATTGTCAGTGGAATTTAAATTGCTCCCAGAACCTAAAATGCTAGCTGAAAACTGGAGGAGACAATTACAGGGTTATTTACTAACGTTAGAACAGGTACAACTGTCATGGAAACATTACTGTTTTACCTGTCCAAAGAGTGTTTAAGTCCAAAACATTGATTAGTGATTTCTTAGCGAATGCTTCATTCCCCTACAGAAACCCACACACACCCTCCTTTTTGATTCGGCCCATACATTTGTACCTCTTCTGCTTTTTTTATATTTCGGCTTTAAGATATCGAAACAACTGACATTTTCCATTTGAAACCATACATGGGCCGGGGGGGTAAGGGGGGTATACCCCTCCCCCTCGGCCGGCCATACCCCCCCTCGGCCGTCCATACCACCCCCTCGGCCTTCCACCCCCCCTCCCGGAGGGAGAAAATTTCGCTTATTTAAGGCAAAATAGGCGTTTTTAGGTCTTTTTTCGGGGGGGGGGGACCCCCCCCCCCGCGGTCTCACCCCCCCCCCCCCCCCTCCGGATTTTTCCGGCCCATGTATGTTTGAAACTACTGTAATTGTTAAGCACCATTTGGGCTGCAGTAAACTACCGACAAAGAGCACTTGTGAGAAAAAAAGTAGTGATAGCAATCAATATTGTGGCCTAAAACAAAGTTTTTAGTGATTTATTAATAGTGTTTAGCGTATGGCGTATAATTTAGCAGGTTCGCTTCCAAAAGAAATAAAGTCAAAAAGTTCCGGTTCCGGCACCCTTGAGCACCGGAATCGGACCGGAACCGGAACTGCCAGTTCCGGCAGGAACGAGAACCGGAATTCCGGTCGGTCGCTACATACAGTACAATGTACATGTACTGGTTTGGACCGCCCTATGGGGAGCTGTGTAGGGGGCTTCCGTGAGGAGGGTGATGAGGGGTTTCATTCAGAGGGTGTCCAAAACGCCTGGAAATGCGGATTTCTAGCTAAAAACTAGTGAATTGTTAGCCAGTTTGTTAGTACAAGTTTCAAGTTTCAAGTACTGCACCCGGTACCTGTATTTTTGGGTTTAGTCGGTTGTACGTAGTAACTGTTTTGTGGGGTAAAGCTGGGCTTTGGCTTTTCTAGCGGGGGACAGTAACCCACAACCCCCTACGTAGTACATGCTTGCTAGTACCATACGACATACATACAGTATACACACGTACCTTTAACAATGTTTCTTGTGCAGTCAGGCACTTAACGCCGTTTGTGGTACCGGCACCATGTATGCTACCCTCACATTCGGCCACGTTGGTGGTACCATATGGTAGCGGTAGCGGCACCCATGGCCATGGGTAGGGGTACCATACGTATATGGTACCACCACAGTCCGTGCCGGTACGGTAGAGTGCCATACCTGTACCAGGTCTCCGCCGATGGGAGGGGGTGGGTCTGGCGCCGGCCCGGGGGTCTGAGGCAAAAGGGAGGGGGGTAGGGCACTAAAAAACGTAAAAATCGAAAAGAGTATGGTACCCGGCACTTTGTGCAAAATCACGGGATACAGCTAAAAAGTGGTGTTGCGGGCGATTTACCATTTGTGTTGAAACGGTAAAAAATCGTTAAAGGTGGGGGGGGAAGTGGGGGGCGGGGGGGTGCCTGGACTAAGTTGGGAGACCCCCCCGAGACCCCTCTTACAGTACCATGCTAGTATGGTACCAGCCGTTAAGGGGGGGGGATCGAAAAATTGTGAACGATATTTTTACTGTGATTCAAAAATTGTCGACGAATTTTATTTCCATCGAGATCATGTCTGTCAGTCAGTAGTTCTGGTGCAGTTTAGGACATCGTAGACACAAAGGCAATGCTGACGCATATCGGCTGCAGATCTGCTAAACCAAAGGCAGACCGTGTTGTCGGAAGTCAACTCCGTAACGACTTGGTCGAGCCGAAACTGTCCGGTAGGTTTTGTTGGCTTGATGTCGCGTCGTGGCCACGGGTACGTAGTTTACGCTATTCCCTGTGTCACGGCGGCCCCGGCATCTGCGAGAGCGGTTGTTTGTGGGTTCGAAACCGGTCGAAGCGACTGGAAGTAGTCGACGTAAAGTCCAACGCAGACCACCGAAAGCCGGTGATGGCAAGTTAGGTAAATGGGAACCGAACCGGAGCTGCCTAAGCACTCTATGACAGCAAAGGGGAGGGATGTTTGTAGGCAGGGCACTCCATTGAAAGGCTCTGATAAGAGCGCGGGGTGTCCTGAGCTGTCCGAAAAGACAGTGGAATCTAAACAAACAAACAAACAAACAACAACAACAACAACAACCAAACAAACAAAAAAAAAAAAAACAAAAACAAACAAACAAACAAACAAACAAACAAACAAACAAACAGTTTACTAAGATTTTTACTTCTAAATTAGAAAATGGTAGGGCTGCTTAGAAATCGCTAAACAAACGTTAATTAGGAATCAAATACATGCTAACATATTATCAATTTTCGAGTCTGAAATTGTAAAACGAATACATCTATGTGTCGTACATGTACAGGTGTATCTACGCTGTACATACATAAACAGCCACAAGAAGAGCGTGTAACGTTCTACGTAAACACACGGGCCGGGGATGAGGGGAGGGGTTTATCCCCTCGGCCAGCAACTCTACCTCACCCTGCCGCCCCGACCCCAACCTCCAGGAAATTTTTCCAACCTTTTTTGGGAAATCATTTTTATACGCTCCCCAACCCCGCCGAAAAACCACATCCCCCTCCGGATTTTTCTGTCCCATTTATACGTAAACAGTGTTATAGTAAAGGTTACAGGTGTGCAGGAGTGCAAAGAGATACAAAACAGCGGGGAAGCTGAGACAAAGGAGTCTGTGTCCGAGCCGCCTTACCGGAAAACTGTTGTCTCCACTGTCCTGCCAGCTATTCAGACATTTTCATCGCTTGGTAGGTATTGTGTGTGTATGAGGAGGGGTGTTGGGACTAGGGATGCAACCGAATACAAAAAAAAAAAAAAAAAAAAGAAAAAAAAAAAAAAAAAAAAAATACCTAGTGCAAAAATTGAAAACAAACAATTTCAAGAGGCATAAGTCAGGCCACCAAAAGTGCGCGATTGTTGAGATCGAGTTTTTCCGCGACTTTGGAAACAGAGTTTTTTTCGGAAAATATCCATTCCTAAGTGGTACCATAATTTATATTATATTGGTAGGGGCACCAATATGGTACCACCACAGTTTCCAAACGTGGGGTACCATATATTTTGCCGCTAGCTTTAGGTACCGGCACCATATCCCTTTGTTGCACACCACTGATGTCCGGCAATGGGGACGTCTTTTGAGTTTGACATTGAAGTGGCGCGTTTTGATGTCATGCAAGTAGCATTGGATGTGAAGCGCTGTTTTGATGTCCGGCTAGGTTTTGACTTTGATGTGTGCTTGACGTCGGGTCGACATCTATTTTGATGGTATGTGCGTGACATCAAAACGACATAAAAAATGCAGTTGAGTTCTCAGCAAAATTCAATTGATACCATTGTTATGTTTTCGCAGGCCTGATAGCCAGTAAGTGACGCAGGCAAAGTATAGATGTCACATAAAGCAGTGTAAATAGTAAATTTATATTTTGAATTTTGATGTTGTGCTAAAATCTTGTTCTCGCCTTGTGTTAAAATCAGGTTTTGTGTCAGAATTCCATCAGTCCATTCTACCCTACAACAGGGTCTGACAACCACCACCTGTGACTGACTGGACTTCAATCCAAAGTGCAGCATTTTCTCTTTCTCATTAGATTTTGATGTCATGTGTGAACTTGAGCATGGAAGCGACATTATATCAAGCTCAATCTGTGACTTAAACATTAATTTGTGATAGGCAAGGCTTTGCAAGTTCAATGTTCAAGTTCAGCTATACGCCTGCTTCTCTTATATTGAGAACGCTAATATAACGTGCGCCTAAGTTGCCTAGAATAGAAAGAAATCGCTCTTCCTTCTGCTTTCAATTTTGTCTGTTGCATCTCTTAACATACCTTGTGATAGGCAACGTTAACGCTATGCAAGTTTATGTTCGTTTAGTCTGTCTTATACTAAGAACCATGCCCTCTAGTTCTGGTTACTGCAGCGACTTCTACAGAAGTAGGAGGCAAGTGCACAGTTGTAAGGCCAACTCTTCATCCAGGAAGTGGAGCGACTTCTACAGAAGTAGGAGGTCAAGTGCACAGCTGCACGGCCAACTCTTCATCCAGGAAGTGGAGCGACTTCTACAGAAGTAGGAGGCAAGTGCACAGCTGCAAGGCCAACTCTTCATCCAGGAAGTGGAGCGACTTCAGCAGAAGTAGGAGGCAAGTGCACAGTTGCAAGGCCAACTCTTCATCCAGGAAGTGGAGCGACTTCACAGAAGTAGGAGGCAAGTGCACAGCTGCAAGGCCAACTCTTCATCCAGGAAGTGGAGCGACTTCTACAGAAGTTAGGAGGCAAGTGCACAGTTGCAAGGCCAAGTCTTCATCCAGGAAGTGGAGCGACTTCTACAGAAGTAGGAGGCAAGTGCACAGCTGCAAGGCCAACTCTTCATCCAGGAAGTGGAGCGACTTCTACAGAAGTAGGAGGCAAGTGCACAGCTGCAAGGCCAACTCTTCATCCAGGAAGTGGAGCGACTTCTAACAGAAGTAGGAGGCAAGTGCACAGTTGCAAGGCCAACTCTTCATCCAGGAAGTGGAGTGACTTCTACAGAAGCAGGAGGCAAGTGGCACAGCGGTAATGCCAGCTCATAACGAATAAGATTGGACCAACTGGAGAGATCACTGGAGCAGAAGATCGCCCAGGAGCTAGAAAAAGTTGCTGAAGGAAGAGAACAGAGTATACAGATCAGTTGCTCAACTTCCAGCGCCAGCATATCACCTCGAAAATAACTGAGTTCTGGAGAGATATGAGTTAAACGAGAACCAGCGACAAAGCGAACTACTTGCAACAAACTGTTCACAAACTAAACTGTTTGGTACAGCAACAGCGGCCACAACCATCAGTAGAAACCAACTTGGCTGCACTTGATCGGAAAGTAACTCATTTGACGTCCAACAACACCAACGTCAATGGACAGGCAACTTAGACTCCGGTCGACATGTGAGGAGGAGATTAGCAGTACCTGAGCTGGATGGATGAGAAATTGGGAACACTAGCGGCCAGGTCTGATTCTGGCAGCAAATTCAGCTTCAGATTCAGCAGGCCAAGTCTACAGCAAACAGTTTACTGGCATTAAAGAGTCTGGGTAAGAAAGTGTGCGTGAGCTAGTCACCACAGGCAGCACAATCCAATTGGTAAGCAAGAGTATGTCAGAGGTTTTTGGAGGTCTGAAGATCACCCAAGATGTAATTGCGCAGAAAGTGGAAGATCGGCTGCCCAGACTACTGCCACTCTGCAAGACCAGCTCAGCTCAAGGACTGCTGTGGTGAATGTTCATCCACAACCAGTAACTATGCAAAGGTTGTGTCTATGTGTTATGTGTCCGTTTTAGTTCATCTTGGCTCTCAACGATGCCTTGACTGCAAAGGTGGCCAATTTGACTCCAGAAGTGGTCGTGACCTCAAGCGGTCACATGGAGAACGCTATTTGACAAGGATGGATATTGGATGCTGGCTTTGACTGTCTGATTCTAAACTGGTCTGTACAAAGGTTTGAAGATGCGCCATTAACATGTATTTTAACATGGAAAATGCTAGATCATGAACTGCTAGTTTTTCAAAAAAAAAAAATGCTAACAAAGCAAGGCTAAACTGATCAAGACCTTTCTACATGGGATGCGCAAAGATGTGCAGTGAAAATGGAAAACTGCCCTGAAAATAGAGTTCTAACTGTTTTTAATGCCGAATTTTTGTTGAGATCTAGGAAATAGAGGTTTATACGCATTATGGAAAAAAATTGATGTGCTCGAAAATAAGGTCTCGCATTTCCGCAATTTTTTCGATATGAGCCACATCAAAAAAATTTGAGATGTGGCGCGACATATAACGCCACATCCAAATTTTCTATGTACGAAATCAAAAAAATTTTGGATGTCTGTCACCTAATTTTTTAACATCAACGTCAAATGCGTGACATCTTTTAACGTCAAAGGTTGTTGCACATCTCATGGGACTGATCAGTCCCACGTGTGCAAC
>JASANB010002160.1:0-10503 GCA_030248155.1 Sabatieria punctata
TGCGTTTTTGAATGCTAAATTTTCAAAATTTTCTCGCCCTGGTCGGGCAGAAGCCCAACCAGGCCACTTCAAACTACTAAAACTTGTAATTTTTGTTAATTTTAAGCTCGGAATGCCTTATAAACGCGTTTTTTAAGGCAAATTTTGCTAAATTTTCTTACCTTGGTTGGGCAGCGGCCCAACCAGACACTTTCAAAATTTTACACCCCACCTTTCCGAAATCTTGGATATGCCACTGTTTCCACTGCTCATATTTAAGAGAAATCGAGGTTTTTGGAAGCCCTTTTTGAAATTTTTTGCTTATTTTTAACTCTGAAACGCTATTTGGCACCTTAAAATAGCGATTTTTAGCCTCCTTACTGGAAAAAACGTGCTAAAAACGCATTTCCAAGCGTTTTGGAGCTTTTTAAAATTTCGGACCCCCCTCTGGGCGAAACCCCCCCTCGACCCCCCACCTGAGGAAACCCCCCTACCCCCTCCCCCCGGTCGGCCCGGAGCTGTTACATGTATGCTAGGGACCCCTACGGCGACGTCATTTTCGGTTTACCCTCCCCCCCCCGATAAAAGGGCAGTACATACAGTACTGTGACGTTTTATTGTTACGATACAGCGCAATTAATTGAATTAATCCCTACAACCACTCTAAGAAGCTTTTCTGTATGTAGAAACGTTTGACAGAATGTGCATAAATCGAATATAGTGCAATTCAAGTATCCTTAAAATTCCGAAAAAAGCAACGTCGTGTTTTGCTAACCCCTCCCCCTCCCCTCCTAGTGCGTCGTCTATCGTCACATTTCAGCAGACCCCCCTCCTCCCTCTGGAACGACGTCGTTTATGGACGGCCCCTAAATAGCTGACCGGACATGACAATCTACTAAAAAACCGCATTTGATTTCATGAAAAAATAACGCGATTTCGAAACCCGCCCCGCGCCTATGAAGAACTTTTCTGCGCCGCACTAGGTATCATTTCTAGTTATGCGCAACAGATTTGAATAATTCGAGCTACAAGAAAAATTTATGCTGCCATATAGTGTTGTTTATAGTACCCGGTGTACACTTAGGCTTTTGCGACAATAAAAGTGAATCTATAAATAATACAATACCTACTTCAGCTAATACATTAGATTAAGCACGCAACAGTACTGTACAAATATTTCCGTTACGCGGTAATGTTGCCGTTACCGATGGAAAGCCATTACTGACTCTTTGTTTCTTAGAGCCTTTAATTATACATGCACAAAAATCTTAACAATGGCTACAGTACTACACTTGGTCCTCTTCATCTGCTGGCTAATTTCGATGCCGTTCTACTTGCTTTTCCTCTTTACACTGTTCAAATATCGCACCAAGGAGCCATTGAACTCGCCTTTCTTTGCGCTGTGCTCTTTGCTGGGTTTCTTTGATGTGCTCACTTTGAACAACAACTGGATTCTTTTGAAGTTTTCCATCCTCGATTGGCTCTTCATGCGTCGACTCCTCAGCTTCGCTCCACGACTGTTTGCCACTGTTTTCGTTGTGGTTGCCTGGTTCGCTGCTTCCGGGCAGTTCGTTGCCGTCACCTTGATGGCTTTCAATCGACTAACTGCTCCCGTTTTCCCGAATAGGATGGTCTGGTACGTTCATAGGGCTTGCTAAAAACGTTTAACAATAACCATAAATCCAGGATTCCTGTCCATACCCAAACATTCCTAGCCCATACCCATACCGCAAACCTATACTCTGCCCAGTCCTGTTCGGCCCGAGTGAGTAGTGTCCTACGTAGTTTCTTTCTATATTTTTTCTGTGGTCGGAACATTAAGAGTCAGTCTCTGGGCCAATCGAGATTCAGTATTCAGACCCAAAAATGAAACTTTGGCGTGGAGGGCTCAAAGTTGGAGGACTAATACGTATGGATAGGTTATATAACCACCGCAAAGGATATCCCGATTCGACGCTCCACGCTCGAGATACGGCCTTCTGAAAATCGGTCCGCTTAACTATGGGACCAAAATTTCAAAATCGAATTTCTAGCGCACTAATCAGTATTGGGACTTAAAAATTGGGGGTTTAGGGTAACTTTTAGAGTACTTTCAGAATCAACGGTAGAATTCCATTTTCAATGAAAAAAAATTTTTTCGACCCCCTTTGGAGCCCCCTAGCTCGTCTGGAACCCCACCTACCGTTTTTTTATTTCAGAATATTGTAGCGCTATCGATTCCCTATAGTTTGGTATAAGCCACATTTTCTGACCCGTGGAAGAAAGTGGTGAAATATGGCTTCAAAGTTGAAAAATCCTCAAATTTTTAGTTTTGGTTTTGGTTTTAGTAACTAAAAATTTGAGGATTTTTCAGAAAGTGGTGAAATATGGCTTCAAAGTTGAAAAATCCTCAAATTTTTAGTTTTGGTTTTGGTTTTAGTAACTAAAAATTTGAGGATTTTTCAAATTGGAAGCCATATTTCACCACTTACTTCCACGGGTCAGCAAATGTGGCTTATACCAAACTGTAGGGAATCGATAGCGCTACAATATTCTGAAATAAAAAAACGGTGTAGGTGGGGTTGCAGACGAGCTAGGGGGCTCCAAAGGGGGTCGAAAAAATTTTTTTTCATTGAAAATGGAATTCGACCGTTGATTCTGAAAGTACTCTAAAAGTTACCCTAAGCTTTAATTTTAAGATCTCAACACTGATTAGTGCGCTAGAAACTCCAGCAGGAAATTTTGGTGCAGTACCAAAAGTAAAAATTTGTGGATTTTTCAACTTTGAAGCCATATTTCACCACTTTCTTCCACGGGTCAGCCAATGTGGCTTATACCAAACTGTAGGGAATTGATAGCGCTACAATATTCTGAAATAAAAAAAACGGTGTAGGGGGTTCCAGACGAGCTAGGGGGCTCCAAAGAGTCGAAAAAACTTTTTTTCATTGAAAATGGAATTCGACCGTTGATTCTGAAAGTACTCAAAAGTTACCCTATGCCCCCAATTTTTAAGTCCCAACACTGATTAGTGCGCTAGAAATTCGATTTTGAAATTTTGGTCCCATAGTTAAGCGGACCGATTTTCAGAAGGCCGTATCTCGAGCGTGGAGCGTCGAATCGGGATCTCCTTTGCGGTGGTTATATAACCTATCCATACGTATTAGTCATCCAACTTTGAGCCCTCCACGCCAAAGTTTCATTTTTGGGGTCTGAATATGGCAAAGGACCAAGACTCGATCGGTTCAGAGACTGACTCTTAATTTTTATTATTCCGTTTCACTTCATAATAAAACGGATTCCTACTACTGCTGAGGGCAATTGGAGACTTTACTGGTAACACACTCTCGGTTCACTTCACCTTTACTTCTACCACAAGACATGACAAGCAAAGCCATTCCGCTGCACCCTGTAATAATTTGGAGAGCAGGTTTTAGCTTTTTGTGCAGTTTCGTAGCGAAAAATTCCTAAAACGACTGTAACTAAACTGCTTTTAGCTGGCTTTCAAGCCTAAGTTGACACACTGAGCGATTTTTCGGCTATATTATGGGAATCTATCGTAAGCCCGAAAAGTTATCTCAAGCTATCTCAAGTTTTCCTGAAAATCAAGTCACTACCATAAGACGCGGCCGGAAAAATTCGGCCTTGCAAAAGTTGCCGAAAATTTTTTACTCGGACAGTACCGCAATTACAGGGTACAAATTTAAATGGCGTATTGGGGGAAATTAAAGCGTCCCGGAAAATTCACGGCTCAAAAAGCACCCTGAAAAATACATGGCAGAGTTGATCGAAGTCATATAGGCAATCTGAAGGAAATCGTCGGTTTCACTGATTTTCACAACCGAGGTTGTCCCACATTACACATATCGGTCATCAGTTTGGTCTTGCCGTCCGTCACCTTTGCGTCCGTCAATCAATTTCGCCGAAATTTTGACACAACATGCACAAATCCTCAGAATTTTTGCTCTCTAAGTTTTGGCCAACCCAGCCTGTCACTTCAAGCACTAGTTATTGTCATGCACTTCCACGTGTCCGCCATCAAAGTGAACATGTGAAAGTACATAACTTGTGGTTAAAGTGACAGACTTGGTAAAAATTTTGAGGGTGAAAATTCTGGGTGCATTTTGTGTTAAAATTCAGCGAATTTGATAGACGAAGACAAAAGTCACAGCGAGATAAAAGTTCGGATACATAAATCGCCCACCCTACATATAGTAGAAAGTTACGAAAGTGAAAGTGCATAACTACGGGTTGAAGTGATAGGCTTGGCTAAAATTTAGAGGGAAAATATTTATGTTGTGTTAAAATTTCAGTGCAATTGATTCACGAACACAAAAGTTTCAGCAAGACGAAACAGGTGATAGATACGGGCACCCCTGTATTTTGGAATTGGATTTGGAGTTGGCCAAAGGAGATGTGAGTAAAAGCACGAAAGCACATTGTAGAAGTATTACAGCTACTAATAGTGTTGAAATCGCTGCATTCTGAAAAAAGTCGTCACTTTAACTGATGTCAACACCTGAACCGGTCGATTTTTCGGATAGTATTTGGTTGAAATTTAGTGAACCTTGAGTGGCGGCTGGAAGAAGTGGTGCACGATCTGGGAGGCAATCATGAATGAATGGTAGACCCGGCTGGAGACTTGAAGCAGATTGCCAGTACTTGAGCGGTTTGAATTTGGCGCAAGTTTTGAGCGTTGCAGCGCCGTTTGGGTTACGGTACAGTGCGGCTCGCACGCTCGCACCGCTCGTGCAGATTAGGGTTTGCCGTTGTTTGTTCAAAAAAGGGACGGGGACCTGTATTGCTGCGGGAATAATAAATGCGGTGGTGAGTTTAAACTACGGCCGCACCAGGATTGCGTTTATTGAAGTGCTTGAGGATGCTGAAAACGACAAATAACACGATTATCAAGCGATTTTTTGTTAATTTAGCTCAAGTCAAACCACCACCAATCTGACATGAAAAGTGGTGGATCGGCGGGTTGTCTTGTCATTGCGAGAGACATCCTACTAGGGTTTCCTGGCACGCTGATTTCAACTGTCACATTTACAATTGGCTACGATCACTGTAGAAATCGATATCGATTATCGATTTTTCGTGCAAGTATAACAATCACGTCAAAAAAACAAAAGAAAACAACTACAAAGCTTTTAATATTGGTTGAGGTACTGCAAACAATAAACTTCAGTAGCTTAGTCTTTTGCAAACAATAAACTTCAGTAGCTTATTGGTTGAGGTACTGCAAACAATAAACTTCAGTAGCTTACTGCAAACAATAAACTCAGTAGCTTAGCCGTCCATAAACTACGACGTTCAAAAATTCAAAATTTTGCACCCCCACCCCCCTCCGACGTTTATCGACGTTTTCATCACAAATGAAATGAATAATAGAAAAGTTTATGCCTGTGCACATACGTATTTACCAGTTAATTTCACCAATCTTTCAAGAATTTATTTAACTTTCAGTTAAAAAAGAGTCATTCAAATCGGTTCAGATTTGCGGTTGCCACAGTAAAAAATCTGCTGGGTTGTTTTAATCACTCTTGTTCGTTGCCAAAATCAGTGTTTCAAATTTGAGGGCAAATATCTCGAGAACCAAGCAGAGCATCTTAACGAAAACTCTACCAATCGATAATTTATTTGTCTTTCATTCAAAAAAGATTTATTCAAATCGGTTGGGATTTACGGTTGCTACAGTAAAAAATCTGCTGGGTTGTTTTTTTTGCACACCCTGTACAAATCACGCTGACATTCTGTATGTTGTACAACTACAAAAATGTGTCAAACATCGTTTGACTTTCTCTGCATTCTTGCTTATTCTGCAATCGTCAAACCTTACCAAAAAAGGCCAAAAATACGTCAACGTTTTGCCTCAACCCCCCCACCCTCCGACGTTCTGCGACGTTTTTCGGGGTGCCCCCACCCCCTCTCTGAACGTCGTAGTTTATGGACGGCCCCTTAGCAAAGTACGAATGTGAGAAAAACGCTAATCCGACTCTTCAAAACCGGAAGGGGGCAATTCAGAATCGCTGCCATCATCTCTAGCGTTTCTGACTGGGCTTGGTCAAATGTTTGCTTATGGTGCCTTTAGGCGGCGGCTTTGTGCCTGCGGCTTCAACGATCTTCTTTGCTACGTTACTCTGATTTTCCTCAAACTCTCCTCTGATGTAAGAACGTAACAAATTCTTGATATCTGGGTTATTCCAGTTTACCGGCAATGTACAAGAAATTACGAGCCCGAAAGGCAAAGCAACACAGTACGAGGAATTGACAACAAGGCTCGCTGGAGTTAGGCTGCGTTTGCGAACCGCCAAACTAACTATTAATAAAAGCAAAAACTTGCATAGAGCATAACTAAAACGAAGGGTCAGAATCACTAAAGTAAACGTTTATTCCATACATGTCCTGGGGGGGTTTGGGGGGGGGGTTACCCCCCCCCCTGCTGCAACGCCCAAACCCCCCACCCCCCCCCACCCCCCCCCCCCCCGAGACAGGTTAAGGGACCCCCCCCCCGACCAAAAAATACAAGTGGTGGTAGTGGCTCCAGTATTAACAAACTGGGTCAGAAATCACTAATTTTTAGCCTAAAATTCACTTGAAAAGCCTTTGGAAACGGAATTTGGCGTTTCCACTGCTGATATTTAAGAAAAATCGGTGTTTTTGGAAGCTCTTTTTGTCATTTTTTGATTGGTTTTAGCTTCAAAACGCTATTTGGCAGCTTAAAATAGCGATTTTTAGCGTCCTTACTGAAAAAAACGTGCTAAAAACGCATTTCTAGGCGTTTTGGAGCTTTTGAAATTTGGGACCCACCACCTGGGCGAAACCCCCCTCGACCCCCTACCTGAAACCCCCCCCCCCCTACCCCCTCCCCCCAGGTCGGCCCGGAGCTGTTACATGTATGGTTTATTCGACGACCAACTCTTTGCAGCAGAAACTTGCCACGCCGAGAGGATGAACCACTACAACCACTAGGGATGCAGCGGCCGCCGTGACTCAGAGGCAGCGAGCTACCCACTGAGCCACCAACGCGGCCTTTCTTACATTCACAACAGGAACTAATTGAAAATATAATTGAAATTCCAGGCTAATTTCAATTAAATTACAATTAAATTATGGCACAACTATTGGACGTTGAAATTCAATAGTTGTGCCCTTGAAATTTA
Organism: Sabatieria punctata; assembly: GCA_030248155.1. Lineage (NCBI taxonomy): Eukaryota > Metazoa > Nematoda > Chromadorea > Araeolaimida > Comesomatidae > Sabatieria > Sabatieria punctata. The sequence goes on from JASANB010002160.1 coordinate 7,119, forward strand.
TTGTGAATTTGTGAAATTGTACTGGAATTCAATTATATTTTCAATTGGATTCTGATTTATTGAGCTGTAGAAGGCCGTTGTGGTGGGAGCAAGCTCACTGCACCTCTGACGGCCGCCATCTAGTGGTGCCAGTGAGTTTCATCCTCTCGGCATTGGCAAATTTCTTTAACACCTTGGTCGTCAATGCCAGCAATGTAATTTTGGAGAAATTTCAAAAAGCTCCAAAACATAGAAATGCGTTTTCAGTAAATTAAAAATCATATTTTTAGCCTTCAAATAACGTTTTGAAAACTGAAACAAGTAAAAAATGACAAAAAGAAATTCAAAAAACACCGATTTTCTTAAATATCGGCAGTGGAAACGCCAAATTCCGTTTTCAAATTTTAGGCTAAAAATGTGATTTGCAGTTTAATACTGGAATTGCCACTTTCTGATTAAATTCAATGTCTCGAGAAGTGAAATTGAAGAGTTTTGGCCTTTCAATTTTGAGTTTGAAACCCCAGTACATGTATGGAATAAACTACGTTTATGATTCTGACCCTTCGTTTAGTTATGCTCTATGCAAGTTTTTGCTTTATTAATAGTTGGATTTGGCGGTTCGCTAACCTCCCAGCAATTGTCGTACTGTACTGTCGGAAACGTGAAGTTCTTGTACATTACCGGCAAACTTGTTAACCCAGATATCAAGAATTTGTTACGTTCTTACATCCGGAAGAGTTTGAAAAATCAAATTGTAGACATTGAAGCCACAGACGCTGCCTAAAACCATAAGCAAACATTTGACCAAAGCTTAGTCAAAAAGCTCTTGTGCCCCTTCGGTTTTTGAAGAGTCAGCGTTTTCTCACATTCGTACTTTTGCTAGCGGCCGTCCATAAACTACGACGTTCGAAATGAGAACTGGGCGGGAAGAGTAACGACGACGCATTTTTGACGCTTTTTGGGTTGATACGAGAACAAACGAAAATTGCAGAGAATCAAACGATGTTTGACATTTTTGTATTTTGACACTTTTCAGAATGTCGAAAATGATTTTAGAGGTGTGCAAAAAAAACAACCCAGCAGATTTACTGTAACGTAAATCCAACCGATTTGAATGTAAATCTTTTGGGCGGAAAATTCAAATAAATTACATCGATTGGTAGAGTTTTCGTAGATGCTCTGCTGATTCTCAGCCTTGAACATGATTTTGGCAATTTTTGGGGTAAAATTGACAAAAACTGTTGTACTGTGGCAACCGATCTGAACATTTGAGATGACTCTTTTTTAACTGAAAGTTAAATAGAAATTCTTGAAGATTGGTGAAATTAACTGGTAAACCAGCCAGTACTGAATAAATTTATTATTCATTTCATTTGTGATGAAAACGTCGATGGATGAAGTGCAAAATTTTGAATTTTGAACGATAAGTTTTTGGACGAGTTTGTTTGCAGTAAACTGCAAGTTGTTTTGCAGTACCGTAATGAAAAACTACTGAAGTTTATTGTTATTGTTTGCAGTATAATATTAAAAACTTTAATTTGAATTCTTTGTTTTTTTGACGTGATTATACTTTGCACCATCGATAATCGATCGTAGCCAATTGTGACAGTTGAAGTCTCTCACATGACAAGACAACCCGCCGATCCTACTGTCAGGTGGTGGTGGACGACTTGAGCTAAATTAACAAAAAATCGCTTGATATCGTGTTGACTACGTGGGATCCTCAAGCGTCCTGGTAGCGACCTACCGGCTCACCACCCGCCGCGGCCCGTGCAGGCAACGGCAAATAATCTGCACGAGCTTGTGCGGTACCGTAACCCCAAACGGCAACATGTTTTGCGCCAAATTTCCGCTGAAATTCAAATTGGCCGAATTTTCATTCATGATTGCCTCCCAGATCGTGCACCAGCCGCGTTTGCAAATTTCAACCAAAATTCAAAATCGACCGGTTTGTGACGTCAGTTAAAAAGTGACGACTTTTTTTGGGGCTCGCATTTCAACACTATTAGTAACTGTAATACTTCTACAATGTGCTCGTGCTCACGGCCAACTCAAATCCAATTCCCAACTTGGGGTACCCATCCAGCTCGCCTGTTTCGTCTTGCTGAGGCACTTTTGTGTTCATTAATCAATTGCGCTGAAATTTTATAGAATATTTTCCTGAAAACCCGGAAACCTCAACCCGTGAACTTTTTTCACTTTCGTAACTACTATATGTAAATTGAACATTTATGTAATCAGGCACCATCTCGCTGTGACTTGTCTTCGTCCTATCAAATTCGCTGAATTTTAACACAAAATTGCACCAAATTTTCACCCTCAAAATTTTTACCAAATTGTCACTTTAACCACAAGTTATGTACTCACATGTTCACTTTGATGGCGGACACGTGTGCATGACAACGTAGACTAGTGACGAGCTGGGGTGGTAACAAATTCTGAGGATTTATTCGGCAACATTTGTAGTTTCTGGTTTGAAAAACTGATGACCGATATGTGTGTGGGACAACCTCGGTTGTGAAAATTCTAGAACCGACTTCGAGACGCATACATGACTTTCGGTCAACTGCCTGCAAGCCATTTTCGGGGTACTTTTGGTAGGATGTGTCCCCAACCACCATTGCATTGTACCCTGTACGGTATTCGAGCAAAAATTTTCGGCAACTTTTTTTTAAGGCCGAATATCTTATGGTAGTGACTTTGACACCGGAAATTTTCGGGCTTGTTCCCATAATATAGCCGAGAAAATCGCTCAATGTAGCTTTAAGTATTTAGTTACAGTCGTTTTAGGAATTTTCGCTAGCTACAAGCTTAAAACCTGCTCTCCAAATTATTACAGGGGTGCAGCAGAGCTTCTTTGTCATGTCTGTGGTAAAACAAGGTGAATGAACCGGAAGTGTTACCGAGCAAAGTCTTTCCAATTGCCCTCAGCTGTAGTAGGAATCCGTTTTGTGCTGAAGTGAAACGAGATAATAAAATTAAGGAGTCAGTCTCTGAACCGATCGAGTTGTCGCGCGTGTCCAGACCCCAAAGACTTTGAGCGTGGAGAAATTATGTGACCAATACGTATGGATAGGTTATATAACCACCGCAAGAGATCCCCGATTCGGCTCCGCCGAGACCCCGGCCTTCTGAAAATCGGTCCGCTCTTTAAAAATTTCAAAATCGGAGCCAACTTTAATCAGTGTTGGGATAAGAATTGGGGGCATAGGGCAACTTGTGCTTTTCAGAATCAACGGTCGAATTCCATTTTCCAGGAAAAGTTTTCGACCCCTGGACCCAAATATATCTGGAACCCCTACCGTTTTTATTTCGGGAAATATTGTAGCGCTATCAATTCCTACAGTTTGGTATAAGCCACGTTGATGACCATGTAGGGATCCGGCAAATTTTTGAACAACCGTAA
>JASANB010002161.1:0-22844 GCA_030248155.1 Sabatieria punctata
GTGCAGAGACAATTAATGCAAAAGAAGTATTATGCAGGTTGCTGGATAAAATGTTGGCTGCTTACAAAGAATTTACTAAAAATTGCATGTATGTACGTGAATTTTCCCACTTTTCCCTTAATTTCCATATTGATTTAAAAATTTTGAGCCTTCAAAAAAACTTTTTTTAAATTTTTGACCCTGACAACTGTGTGTCAACATACTGTACGCACAGTACATGCAGCAGACATTGCCTAAAGGGGACGACAGAGTGGAGCTTGACCTCTCTCTCTTAAGGGTCTGAGCTACTACAACACCCTCAAAGCATACTGTAACCCCTTTGTTACGTTCTGGGGTATGGAGACCTCGGGGGGGGGGGGGCGGGTCCCGAAAAAGGCCAAAAAACGCCTATTTTGCCTTAAATAGCGCTTAACGCCGTATCATACCGGTAGGCGGTACCTACAGTAGGCTAGTGGCACGCTGACACCATATACGTATGGTACCCATGGCCACGGGTGCCGGTACCATTACCACTCACTCGTAACAGCCTCCCGGCGTCTGATCCCCTTCCGCTTTTGCGGACAAATTTTTGCATATTTTTAGAATTCCAGACGCTCAAATTGCTAAAATTGCCTGTACAACAGCACTTTTTAGCTGTGTTTGAGCCGAAAATTGCGATTTTTGTGCGTTTTTTAGTATCCAACTGCTCCCCTAGAATTTGGGCTCAGATCTCCACCCGCCGGCCGGCGCCAGGGCCCCAACCCCTCCCCCACTTCGGCGCATGACCTGCTTCATGTATGGCCACTACCATACGTATATGGTGCGAAATCTGAAGGGACTGGTACAATGTACGTATCTGGTAGCAGTACCAAAGGTGGGGGTCTACCGGTAATAATCTAGTCATACTTTCATCATAACTCTCAATACAAAATATTTCCAAAAAATTCCTGAGGGGGTGCAGCGGCGGCCTGAGGGGAGAAGGTCAACCCCCAGTGCCCCTTATGTCCGTGTGGTGCCGGTACCGTAAACGGCGTTGACTGTGTTAACTTGGATTCAGACTCAAGCGCACCACCGATGCCATGATCGCCGGCAAGCAGGTGTTGGTCTGCGGCTACGGGGAAGTCGGCAAGGGCGTGGTTTCGGCTATGAAAGGCCTGTCGGCAATCGTCTATGTGACGGAGATCGACCCTATCTGTGCCTTGCAAGCCTGCATGGACGGCGTGCGGGTTGTGCGCATCGAGGAGATGGTGCCCGATGTAAGTGAAGTGCCAATTGGTCTACACTCAACCGGTCAGTCTGACCTTTGCAGATGGACATTGTGGTCACCTGCACTGGCAACAAGAATGTGATCACGCGAGAGCACATGGACAAAATGAAGAACGGCTGTATTCTCTGCAATATGGGACACTCTAACGCTGAAATTGATGTGGTATGTTGTACTTAGTTGTTGTCTGTCTGTCTTGGGCTGTCTCTGTCTCTTGTCTGTCTGTCTGTCTGTCTGTCTGTCTGTCTGTCTGTCTGTCTGTCTGTCTGTCTGTCTGTCTGTCTGTCTGTCTGTCTCTTGTCTGTCTCTTGTCTGTGTCTGTCTCTTGTCTGTCTGTCTGTCTGTCTGTCTGTCTGTCTCTCTGTCTGTCTCTCTGTCTGTCTGTCTGTCTGTCTGTCTGTCTGTGTGTGTCTGTGTCTGTGTCTGTGTCTGTCTCTTGTCTGTCTCTTGTCTGTGTCTGTCTCTTGTCTGTCTGTCTGTCTGTCTGTCTGTCTGTCTGTCTGTGTCTGTCTGTCTGTCTGTCTGTCTGTCTGTCTGTCTGTCTGTCTGTCTGTCTGTCTCTCTGTCTGTCTGTCTGTCTGTCTGTCTGTCTGTCTGTCTGTCTGTCTGTCTGTCTGTCTGTCTGTCTGTCTCTTGTCTGTCTGTGTCTGTGTCTGTCTGTCTGTCTGTTGGTCTGTCTGTCGGTCTGTCTGTCTCTCTGTCTGTGTCTGTGTCTGTCTCTTTCTCTGTCTGTCTGTCTGTGTCTGTATCTGTATCTGTGTCTGTCTCTTGTCTGTCTGTGTCTGTGTCTGTCTGTCTGTCTGTCTGTCTGTCTGTCTGTCTGTCTGTCTGTCTCTCTGTCTCTCTGTCTGTCTGTCTCTCTGTCTGTCTCTCTGTCTCTCTGTCTCTCTGTCTGTCTGTCTGTCTGTCTGTCTGTCTGTCTGTCTGTCTGTCTGTCTGTCTGTCTGTCTGTCTGTGTCTGTCTCTTGTCTGTCTGTGTCTGTCTCTTGTCTGTCTGTGTCTGTCTGTCTGTCTGTCTGTCTGTCTGTCTGTCTGTCTGTCTGTCTGTCTGTCTGTCTGTCTGTTGGTCTGTCTGTTGGTCTGTCTGTCGGTCTGTCTGTCTCTCTGTCTGTGTCTGTGTCTGTCTCTTTCTCTGTCTGTCTGTGTCTGTATCTGTGTCTGTGTCTGTGTCTGTCTGACTGTCTGTCTGTCTGTCTGTCCGTCCGTCCGTCTGTCTCTGTAAAGTCAGCGCATTTCAGCACGGCATTCGAACCAAAGATCTGACCTGGGAGCGCGTGCGTACCCACGTAGACCACGTACTGTGGCCGGACGGCAAACGATTGGTGTTGTTGGCGGAAGGTCGCCTGCTCAACCTGACCTGCAGCAGCATTCCCTCGTTCGTTGTCAGCATAACCTGTTGCACGCAAGCACTGGCCCTCATTGAATTGTTCAACGCTCCCAATGGCCGCTACAAAAACGATGTCTACCTACTGCCCAAGAAGATGGGTAGGTTTCTTGCTTTCTTTATGGTACAGCATAAGGTATATTCAGACATGGGCTAGCATTTCGGCTGACGGGGGTAGAATTTTCAATTCCTGAGGGGGGCTGAGGGGGTGGTAAGCCAAAAAGTCCGATTTTTGGCTAAAATCAAGGTTTTTTGGCTTATTTTTCATTAAAGTAAGCTAAAATATGCTATTCTGAGCTCATTTACGCCTAATCCAGGCATATTTTCATCATAATTTTCTATACTATTGCTATAATTCTTCCAAAAAATTCCTGAGGGGGGCCAACCCCCCACAGCCCCCCTTTGCCCATGTCTGGGTATATTATGGTTTTGGTATGGTAAATGGTATGCATGAAGTATAGTACTATGGTTCGGTTTGGTTTGGTATGTTATGGCTTGGTATTAAGTATGGCATGATATAGGTACGGTACGGTTAGATGTGGTTTGGTTAGATATGGTATGATTTGGTATGGTATGGCATAATTAAGTATGGTATGGTATGGTTTGGTATGACATAAGGTATATTTATGGTTCGGTATGTTATGGCTTGGTATTAAGTATGGCATGATATAGTATGGTACGGTTAGATGTGGTTTGGTTAGATATGGTATGATTTGGTATGGTATGGCATAATTAAGTATGGTATGGTATGGTTTGGTATGACATAAGGTATATTTATGGTTCGGTATGTTATGGCTTGGTATTAAGTATGGCATCAAGTATAGTATGGTTTGATGGTTTGCTATATTATAGTTTGGACTGGTATTAAGTATGGTCTGATATGGTAAGGTTTTGTATGGTATGTAATGTATGGCTTTGTATCGAAAGTACGGTATAGTAACGCAGTTGTTATTGGCTGACAGTGCAAGTATGTGATGTATTTCAGATGAGTACGTGGCGAGTTTGCACCTGTCCAGCTTCGACGCGCACTTAACCGAGCTTAGTGACGATCAGTCGCGTTATATGGGCCTGAACAAAGCCGGGCCCTTCAAGCCAAATTACTACAAGTATTGACTGTGATTTAGCACTCACCATGTTGCATTATGCTCCTTACTCTTACACACTGAGTTACGTTTCCACTTCTTCTAAGGCAGACTGCAATTTCTTGGCAAATACAGTACGCTATCGTTCGGGAGGCCGATTTGGATTGGAGATTTTTAACCGATTATTGGAATTACTAAGTTGAACGATGTAAGTCGAGAAATTTCAGCTGTCAGATTGAGAGCATACTTGTTTGTTTGCTCATTTAACGTGGCCCGGTGAATCTACGTACACTTTGTTGATGTTGTTTGATGATAAACCAGAGTTCTAAAGCCAACTGGCCCTGTGAACGGGATCTCATTTTGTGCTTTTTCCTAAGTTTCCGCTAGCAGTATTAGTAGTTCTGATCAGTCGTGTGCGATCCGATCTGTAAACTGAAGCGCTAATTAATTATTCTGCTTTGGAAGCGTTTTCGCACACGGTTGCCGATTTTGTCTGACGTGTGATATTGTCAGTTTACGGTTTACCTTAGAAACGGGAGCTAGCCGTTTCTGGCTTTGTGTAACTAGAGTGTAACTAGAGTTTTAATACCCAACTGTTAATTGATTACCTCTGGGATTTGATCGGTGTTTCGTAAATGCTATCTTCGATTATATCTACAATACAGTACGTAGGACCGCCGCGAGTTAAAGGCCGCATGCACGCGGTTAGAACTAGGGCTAGATCTAGCGATTTTCTGTTTAGAACTAGAAATTGTGCGCTAGTACTAAAGTAAGTAAGCTTATGCAGGCGTTTTTAGTGCTTAGGACCATACATATGTAATAGGGGGCTGCCGCCGGCACAGTTGGTGTAGTGGTTTAGGCCACATGGCCACTGTTCGCGACGTCGTGCGCTCATCCACTCGGCGGGGCAATTTTCTTGCCGCAAAGAGTTGGTCGTCGGCATAAAGCTCCACCCAGGCCACCGAAAACTGGTTACAGCGAGTAGGTAAAATGGGAACCAACAGGATCTGGCCGTTGCACCGAAAGCCGCTCCAAAAAGCATGCCGCGTTGGAGGGAAGATCAACGACGTCAGGAGCCGTCTGAGAGACCAGCAATAAGGCCAATACTGGTTTAGTGCCTGCGGCCGGGCGCCAGGCACTCTCTTTAGTACCTGGCGCCCAACAGCATGGCTTGAGTGGCTTGGCAGTGAAAGAAGGGAAAACGTCCGAGATGACGATATCAGGGGTAACGAAATGGACCGTGCGGGTCTGATCGTAGGGCTGTACATCGTACGGCCCCCCCCGCCAGATCGGATCGGATAGGGGGCTGCCGTCACACGACTTAGGCCAGACCCTCGGCTGAGCATACATGTAACAGCTCCGGGCCGACCTGGGGGTAGGGTGTAGGGTGGTTTTCCTCAGGTGGGGGCTCGAGGGGGGCTTTCGCCCAGAAGGGGAGGGGGTCCAAAATTTTAAAGAGCTCCAAAACGCCTGGAAAACGATGATTCGATTTGATTTCTTATGCAATAAGCGGTTCTCCAATAGTTAGTTGCTCACGAACCCACTGCTGCGTCTCATTCATTTCGTCTTGACCCCAATGTTTACAGTGTGGGCATAAAATGTAACAGGTCATCCGCCGATGGAGCAGGGGGAGGGAAGTCTGGCGCCTGCCGGGGGAGCCCAAATTCTAGAGGAGTAGTGGTTTTGGGTACTAAAAACGCTCGAAAACGCAATTTTCGCATCAAAAATCCAATCGTCAAAAATCACTAATAAATTGCAGCTAAAAAGTTTTATAGGCAATTTTAACAAATTTTGTGTCTGAAATTCTAAAAAAATTGCTAAAAATTACTTACCAGAAAATCGGCGCTGGTGTGTCCTAAGTCAGGTCGCCCCCCGGACCCCTCAGTTACATGTCTGTACGTGTATACGTACATGTGTACGGTCTATACTTTAGTTATGAGCTTGTGCTTTCCGCCAATGATTCATTTTGAATGTAATTAGTACTGGTTGGTCGGTAATAAGCAACTGCAAGCAAGCAAAGAGGTACTAATTTACATTTGCTTGGATCTACGTGGCAGGACTGCTCATTAGGCTTTAATTACAACACAATGACTACTGCTCTGATTGCTACGTTTGAACGCCAAACTGTCAAAACAACTTCGTCATGACATCAGTGGCGTTGTTGGGCAAATTTCTGTGGATCCTTTTTCTAAGCTTCAGTTTCGGCCTGTACACCATGGTTTTGTACGTTCTAGTGAAAGGGCGACGCAAAAAGTTTAAGGCAGGCTTTTTCGTGCTGATGTTTTGGTTAGGACTAGCTGACCTATTGACCCTGCTGCTAATCTACTTTCTCTTGCAACTGGCACCGTTCCCGTACAGGCAGGACAGTGTTTGGATGGCCACTCTGCAACAAATCGTCATATACTGGCTCTACTACGTTCAGGCCCTAGCAAACGTGGCTATCGCGCTTAACCGACTGACAGCTGTGATTACGCCTTTCCAGCACGAACCGGTAGGTATTGATGTCGCCAGCACAGTTGGTTGTTGTAACTTTTTGTCCTTTCGGACAGTGGCGTATCCAGGGGGTGTAGGGTGTGTACACCCCCCTTTGCGGTGGAGGTAGGAAGAAAAAGTCTGTCAAAAATATAAGAAACTAATGAATATGTACTAAAACTGTCTATTTTGTGCTCAGAATGCCTTCTAAATGCGTTTTTGAAGGCTAATTTTGCTAAATTTTCTTACCCTGGTTGGGCAGCGGCCCAACCACGCACCTTCAAAATTTTACACCCCCCCTTTCCAAAATCCTGGATACGCCACTGCTTTCGGACCAGGAGTAGCCAACTGCTATACATAGAGCAGGAAGACACAGAAGGTTCGGCAGCCTCCTTAACAACAACCCTCCCCATTTGCTGTCGGTGTGTGCAAGACAGCTAAGGTTTGGTCCCCATTTATCTACTTACCATTGCTGACTTTCGACGGCCTTGATTGGGCTTTACTATCGCCTCGACAGGTTTCCAGCCCACAAACACACCGCTTCAACAGGTGCCGGGGCAACCGTGACACACGTGATAGCGTAACGAAAATGGGCAAAAACACGATTGCGTAATTTTTGCACGCCCACTTGGTGTGCGTATCGATCCGATCCGATGTGCGGGGGGCCTTACGGCCTGCGATCAGACTCGAGGTCCATTTCGCTTCCCCGTGATTCGTCATCTCGGACGTTCCCCTTCTTTCACTGCCAGCCACTCCTAGCCATGCTGCTGGGTGCCGGTCACCAAGAGGGCGGCCGGCGTGTCGATGCCATGATGCTGACAGCTCCCGACGGCCGAGGGCTCCCCGGCATAGTTAGTTTCTCAGACAGCTTCTGACATCGTAGATGTTCTTCCCAACGCGGCATGCTTTGTGGAGCGGCTTCGGTGCAACGGCAGATCCAGTTGGTTCCCATTTTACCTACTCGCTGTAACCAGCTTTCGGTGGCCTGGGTGGAGCGTTATGCCGACGACCAACTCTTTGCAGCAAGAAACTTGCCGCGCCGAGAGGATGAACCACTACAACCGCTAGGGATGCAGGGGCCGCCGTGACTCAGAGGCAGCAAGCTACCCACTGAGCCAACGACGCGGCGGTGTGCGTATCATCCGACTGATTGGTCAACCGGGTTAGTGCTTCAGTTCTGGAACAAGAACATAAACAAAGCAGTGGCGGCGATGTATCCGATCCGATCCGATGTGCGGGGGGGCCTTTACGGCCCTACGCTCAGACCTTGCGATCCATTGCGCAACCCCCGTAGTTTCGTCATCTCGGACGTTTCCCTTTCTATCACTGCCAGCCACTCTTTAGCCATGCTGTTGGACGCCAGGTACTAAGAAAGTCCCTGGCGCGTTGACGTCATGGTGATGTCGGCTCCCAACGTCCGCTAGGTCCGCCCCTAGAGCGAGAGAGGCCCCCCTGCCTTGTCGGTTTCCGTGGACAACTCCTGACGTCATTGCTCTTTCTCCAAGTTGGCATGCTGTAGGAGCGGCTTCGGTGCTGTGGCAGATCCAGTTGGTTCCCATTTTATCTACTCGCTGTAACCAGCTTTCGGTGGCCTGGGTGGAGCGTTGTGCCGACGACCAACTCTTTGCAGCAAGAAACTTGCCACGCCGAGAGGATGAACCACTACAACCACTAGGGATGCAGCGGCCGCCGTGACTCAGAGGCAGCGAGCTACCCACTGAGCCACCGACGCGGCGGTGTGCGTATCATCCGACTGATTGGTCAACCGGGTTAGTGCTTCAGTTCTGGAACAAGAACATAAACAAAGCAGTGGCGGCGATGTATCTACCGCCTCTCCTCTACACCTTACCTATGTTGTTGCCCTCCGGTCGCTCCACCTATGACAGTCAACTGCATCCGCGATTTCAAGCTAATTCTACTGTAAAGGTTGATGTTTCGTCGGGCGTATAATGCAAATTTACCTTCTTCCAGGGCTACTTCCTTTATCGAGAAGTAGGCTTTGCACTGGAGCAGTTGGTTGTGGCACCGTTGCTGTTTGTGATGTACCTGGTCGTATGCGTAGGAGTCATTCGAGCCAGACGGAAAGTGGAGTCGCGCGTTTTGAAGCCGAGCAATATGAAGCAAGAGAAGAAGGAACATCGCATGGCCATCGTAGGTGGGGCGATAGTGAGCACGTTCGAATTGGTTGAAGTTACCTACTTTCTGGCTGTATTTGTAGACCCGTTTTTCTATCTGATCTGTCGACTGCTTTGGACCGTTTTTACTGTAATCAACCCCTATTTACTGTTGGTGTTTTGCGCAGATGTTAGAAAGCAGTTCAAGGCTACTTTCCTTACTAGAGCTGCTGCTGCTGCTGGGCCAAATTAAGTTGGTCGCTTCATTCAAGTCTGTTTTTTTGCTTTATTTTCGACTTTTTCTTGGATGGCTGAAGAAAATCACTTTCTTGCTTCAGAACTATGGATTTTTGTCTTTTTTCGTTGTGTGTCTTTCATTCCTACGATAATAACGATTTTTCTGTTATTGCTTTCTCATTCGCTGTATGTTGTTCGTAGTTGTACGTGTTGTACACAGATTTTGGACGAATTTCTCGGGCCTGCACCCACTCTAAATACGTCATAACTTTACGAACGAATGCTCAATCGTTCTGACTGTAGTTACCGCACGAAGATATTTTATTGGAAATTAGCTTAATTTCACATTAACCGACACTTGATCAGCTGACAATATAAACCGTGTTTCAGTATCCAGGTACAGTACATCTGTATCATCAAAGTACATTTCAAAAATGAGCGAATTTTTAGCTTTTTGCGAATAACTCTTTGCATCAGAGCGCGTTTTGCCTCATAACCAAAGTCGTATGAGGGACTCTAGCTCTGTACTACGCTACGGTGCAACCTAATCTGCGCAACTGTTCCAACCGGCCCTTGGTGTCTGAACAACTTTTAAGTTAAAACAGAATGTTGTCTTTTTCTATATACTATCTTTTGGCAATTTCACATATCCTGCAGTGTCTCAGGAAAGGACGAAGCCTGATGCAGCAAACATTAACACACAAAATTCCGCCTATCTATCTTGGCGCACATGTTCCATCTGTCAGCTTATTTGGTCAGTGTTTGCGGAAACGGTAGCAAAAAGAAATGACATTGGTTTGGAAGTATTGCATGCACAAGCTGTACAGGCTAAGCTAGGTTTCGCTGCCGAATTGCGAGGGAAGCGGGGTGCAATTCACTTATGCATGACGCGCTGGTTATCCGATTTAGATACAGTGACACTATCCCTCACTTATTTGGAACCGAGGGCTTCTATTCAGCACTGTGATCAGGTTTTAGGCTTTCGGGATGAACGAACCTTAGGATGCAGTTAGACTTACTTTTAGATTCAATCTTAGTCTTAGGTTAATATGGTAAATTTCCGCTAGTGGGGGGTAGTGTCCTACAATTGCCGAATGTTTTGATAGAAAATCTGCAAATTGCTACCGTAGTAGCTCCTGTTTTCGTGTTGAAAAACCTCAAGACTATGTCAAGTACGGTAGAAAGAAACAAACGGATCTAAGAAAATCGAAAATTTTTGCACAAAACAGAACTGAGTGGATTCTGAATGGCCTTTATTTTATTATTGCTTTCACTTTGCTACTCGATTACTTGTTGTGTTGTGTGCCAAGATGGCTGAGACAACGCAGCCATATCTACTGGACCTACTAGTCACTGAAGAGAAACCACAAGTGCTTGATCCATGCCAGGCGTTGGTTTTTAGCCAAACAGCCAGACCTCAGCTCAGCTCTTTGGACGTTTCGTTCGAGCGGAAGTTAGGTGTCTGCGCATTCGAACACTTCTCATTCAGACTCGAACCGATCGTGCTCTGGCGCACCAACCAGCCAGAGAAACGGCATCCGGTGCAAGCTGACAGCACTCCCGTCACTCGTTGTCGCTTCTTTCCCTCCTCTGATAGATTTGTTACCACTCACAAGTACAGTGGCGAAGTTAGGATCTGGCCTCTGACCAACGCCCCACTGCAGATACTTCGCGGACACGCCACAACTGTGACTGACATGGACTTTGTGGATGGAGGCAAAAACGTGATCAGTGCTTCTGAGGCCGGTGAAATCTGTTATTGGGACTGCACAGTCGGTTGGAAACTGAACAGCGTTGATGTCGGAGATGGCAAGATCAACTGCTTGCGATCGCTGTCTCTAAGTGAGCAAGAGGAAGCCCAGCTGTTCATGTTCACAGATGATTCGTGCTATCTCAAGGTCTACGATCTCAAGCGGATGCAGCCGTGCTACCGATTTGCCTGCGATGGTTTCGGTCGACCAGCGCAGTGTGAGCAGCTGAGCAACAACAACATCTTGTGTGTCACGCAGACTGGTTACATCTTTCAGATCGACCTGAGAACCAGAAAGAGCTTGAGCAGCTCGGCCGGCTGTTTCAGAGAGATGGATTTTCCTGTCCAACATGATCTAATGCCCCGTCCATTGGTTGTGCACAGAGCACATGAAGGCTTCTTCACTGCATTCAGCAATGGTTGTGTGGCTTTTCGCAGAGAACTCACTGTGCTTCCTGATGTTTGGTTACGCGGTTCGGGCGCTGCAGCCACTGACCTGGCCACTGATGGTCTGTTCGTTTACTCGTGCAGTGTTGATGGCTTTGTGCGCCAGTACAAAGTCAAGCGCCCCTGACTCCTTACATTAGAAAGATAAACTTTACAGATCGAAATGGACCGATACAATTAATTTTTGCAAGCAAGACGATCTTTTCAAAGACCTTTCAAAAAAGTGAAAGCCACTTTCCACAGAATGGCTTTTTTGAATTTTACCTTCACAATTGGGTAATTACCAACCAAAAAACGTCAGAACTGGGTCGAAAGGTCGTGAACGTTGTCCGGACGGTTTGAAGACTATTGACAGACACATGTTACGTTAATCAATGACAATTAACCACAAAAGAACCCGCCGTTAAGTTCTTGCTTTCAATGCTGAATTCTGCACAGTTTCTCTCTGTTTGAAATGATTATCGGGAAAATACAACTTTATTCTTTTGGGCAAAAACTAAATGAGCTCAAGGGCGACAAGAATTTAGAATTTTGGTGGGTTGAAAATATAATAGCTACAGTATCACAAATACAGTACACTTCGTTTACACGTACATACCTGTTATTACCCCCACTAACAAAAAACTTCTTCATGTTTGTTACATACAAGTAAATTTACATGTACACGTTCGTCAAAGATAGATAAATTCCTGCGTGGGGGTAATAACCCATCAATCACAGTTTGGTATCTTTAATAGGACTTTGCTTTCGTTTGAACGTGTCGGGGGTCACTCTGGTCTGGCTCTCATTCGACTGCTGCTCCGGCAAGTTGGGTCTCTTGCGCGCGGTTGCGCTGGGGCCGCGTTTCTTGGCCGACGTCAACGGACGCATCTCGGTCGAATCGTGAGCCGAACTGGGACCCGATATATCTCCGACTTGCTTGAGAATTTGTTCTAACTCGCCGTCGTTCACTTCCACGCTGGCCAGAGGCGACGGCAAGAACCCGGGCGGCTGCGTCATTTCCGCCGGCGACGGACTCGCCTGTCGGTGGATCTGGACGATCGGCGAATGCGAAACTCCGCCCCCCGCCATCGATGGCACGGTCAGGGTCGAGTGGTCTCCCTGTAAATTCTCTTAGGCTTTACTGTTCGAAATCTGTTGCCGTAGCCTATTTGGAAAGCGGTTAATTAAAGCTTTACCTCTAAAGCTACCTCGTGACCTCTGCTCTTCTTCTCCGGCAATACCAGCGGTTCTATGTTGTTTCCGTGAGCGTGCAACCGTCTGCGAGCTTTCACAACGCCCATGTGCTCTATGACCGTTATGACTTGGTGGCCCATGCGCTAGAGAGAAACAATCATCAACTCTATTCGATTGAGAGAAAGTCGTTGAAACGATTGCGCCATATGTCCACCCACGCACGGTAAGTAAAAGAAACGTAAAAGAACAGCTTTACTTTCCAATTTCTGATGGCTTGTTTTCGCTGTCTTGCTCTGGTTTTCTTGGTCTGTTTTATGACCATCAATCCTCTGACCTCACCTCCCTCCTTCGTTTCACTCAACTTGATCGAGTACTCTAGCTGGTGTTTGGACAAGAGACTCTTCTTCACCGATCGCTCCAGAACCATCACGATTTGGGCGTACTGTAACATGACCGTAACTGAGAGTTATATAGAGATGAACGTTTTACATGAATTATTACAGAATTATGATAAATGTTGATTGGGTATACCGAACCCATACCGAAAACTGGGTATTTTTAGGAATACCTACCGATTCCATGTATTTTAATAGATACCCATCCCATACCTGGTATAAAAAAGACTGGACATAATTTTAAATGATGGCCCTGGTCGGTGGGAACCAGGGAAAGACCTCAGATCAAGTTAAATGTGCGATTTCGAAGGTCAAATCTATTGTACTGTTCTCCTTATGCAAATCAAAATCGAACCTGCTGTCTCCATGCTTTCTCGGCCTGTGCGATCACAGTGCTGTAGGTGTTTCCCATCATGGCAATCAACATGTTAATCATCATAATTGGCATGCAGATCATGTAGAGCACGAAAATTATTTTCGTCAACACTTCGTAATGAGCACACTCGAACTCCTCGTACTAAAACACGTCCAAAACGCGAAAATCAGTCAAAATCCAGTCCAAAACTACACCAACTCACGTCGTAACCACCCATACTGGCACGGAATAAAGTGACAAAGGTCTCCATGAACGTGTTGTAGGTGTAAATAGAACGTTCGGACAGTTTGATAGGACAAGAGTTGTCCTTTTGCTTTATGTTCATGTCCTTTCCCACGAAGAAAAACGCTGAAAAATATGATTTCAATAGAAAATACAGTACAGTGACTATGATACCATACATGTAGCAGTGGGGGTTTGTTTGGCGCTTCATCAGAAACAATTTTCCACCCCTCCTATTTTCTGTGAAGCAAGTTCTTGCAACTCTTTTACAATTGCGATACTAAAATACAAGACATATTCTTTGCGATTTTGAGCGATTTTAAAAGGTATAAACCGTAACCGAACTCGCTTATTAGTGGAAGAAGACCTGTCACATGCATGGACTATATAGTACGTACCCTGAGAGAAAGATACCAGGAAAATAGCGGAAATAATGGCGAACCGAAAGATGTCTCCCACAATCATACTGTAGATCATCTGTACGAACGGACCCGTCAGGTTAGCGGCTCTAAAATAACAACAGGAAGTTATGTCGAAGTTGTTGAACCAAATTTACAATACCAGGCCAGTGCCTATAGTTCAGTTTAAGCTCCAAACGAAGATATACCTGGCGAAAAACAGCAGGAACACCCAGGAGCCAGGCAGCGCAAAGCAAAGCAGCATTTTTTCAGCGTCCACAAAATAACCGCCCCATGTAGGGTTGGTGTCTCTCAAATAGTAACCGAGAAGTCGACAGGGAACGCAGATGATAATGCAGATGTTGGCGAACAAAAATACTCCTTTAGCCGGGGCTGTTTTCTGCAACCAAACGCATAGATCTACGAACATTCTCGAAATTAACATGTAGACAGGGCGTTCCAAAAATTATAACATTTCTTTTTGCTGCAATTTCCGTTAATTTTGCAGAAGTAACATCAAAAAGAAAAGTTTCCATTTCAGCGCTATTTCTACAGGAATTGAATTTAAAAAATTTCACATATTCGTGAATTCTCAGGATTGGGTAAAGCCAGAACCACCAAATTCTAACCCACAAAATCCCCCTTATTTTGGTACCTACATTCTGTTTCAAAATTCAGCTAATTTGCGCAAATGACAACAAAAAGAAAGAATTGTTATAATTTTCGGGACTCCCTGTAGAATACCAAGTTCATAAAGTAGCCCCAAACGCCCTGGGTGCGCATTTCACTACCCTGCTGAATGAAAACGAAATAGAGACAACACAAGGTGGTCAAAAATTCGGATGGCAAACGAATCTGGAAGAGAAAAATGCTTTGTCAAAGAAAGCAAGATATCTATGTATCTCTGTTGCTTACGTAGTCCTTCCAACCTTGATCGAACGACAGTAGGTTAGCGCTGTTTTGTGGGCGCGAGTAAACTGCTGAACTGGTTAAAACCAGCTGAATTATGAGCAGAATTAGCCGCTCGAACAGTTTGCGCTGAAAGGAATAAATTCAGAAGTTTAGAAATTCATGGAACCACAAGCACAGTTGGTCGAATGGTTAGCAAGCTACCGACGACTGCTGTGCGAGACTAATCTTAATAATTCGTGGATTCCAAAAAGGCATGAAATTTAGAATGCCTCCTGCGTAATTGGTATTGAAATGAAATTTTGTGGTACACAGTCAGCGGCAGCTACCTGAATACCTTAATCGGACACGTACAATGTACAACAATCTCGCAAATCAGTGAATGCACTACTACTACTACTACGTACATCAAAATTTCTACAGGCTGTGCAAGCTAAACTACCTTTAGCTGCTGACTTGCGAGGGAAGCGGCGTGCATTTCACAAATGCGTGACCCGCTGATTATCGGATTTAGATACAGTGACACTATCCCTCACTTATTTGGAACCGAGGGCTTCTATTCAGAACTGTTTTAACCTTAGGATGAAGTTAGAGTTACTGTTAGATTCAATCTTAGTCTTAAGTTAATATGGTAGGTTTCCGCTAATGGGGGTAGTGTCCAACAATGGCCGAATGTTTTCTCAGAAAATCTGCAAATTGCTACCGTAGTATCTCATGTTTTCGTGTTGAAAAACCCGAAGACTATGTCAAGTACGGTAGCAAGAAACAAACGGATCTAAGAAGATCGAAAAATTTTGCACAAAATTTTGGTTTCTGAATGGCCTTTATTTTGGCTGAATTTTCAATGACTTACCGAAGCAAAAGCTTTCCATTTATCGGCCAGCAATCGTTGAATCACCTCAGAGCCGACCATGTCTAAGTGGTCTGGACTATTGTTGTTAATTACAGTCATTAGAGCCGAGTCCCAGTCTGAAATTTATTAAAACTCAGCTCTCATTTACACGCTACTGCCCCATACTGGTCGATCCGTCAGGTTTGATGGTGTCCAGCGCGGTCAATGGATAGGCAGAACAGGCCATGTCACTGAATCTCCAAAATTCCTAAAAAAGGCTCGTTTCTTCTTTTAACCATATACCGTGCGGCGCAACTTACAACTTTCATTAATTCCAACATCTCTTCAAAAATATCCTTTCTTCCCAATTTAGCCGCCAGTGTCAACGGAGTATAGCCAGCGCTATTTAGAATATTCACGTCCGCTGGTTTAGCCCAATGTCGCACTGCGTAGGTGTAAATGTCCTACAAAAGTCCAATTTCTAAGCTATATGCAAATTTCTGTCACCAATACTCACAATACTGTTGTTGATTACACACATATGCAGTACTGTATTTCCGAACGAATCCTGCTTGTTCGGGTCGGCTCCGTGCTGCAGCAATAAGTCGTAGATGTCTTTGTTGCCGAAACAGGCAGCAAAGGCCAGAGGGTATTCGCCGTAATAGGCGTAGCCTGTAAAAAATTGTTTGGTCATTTTAGACTTTAAGAGAACAAAAAGTTATTGTTGGCTTGGCCTAAACCAGTGATTCAAAAGGATTCTGAGCCCCCAACTTTGGTTGGACGTACCGAGTTTTTCCGTAAATATGCCCACGGACCTGTTTTAGGTTTTTTCATTTTTTTGGCTCTCCACAGCCCATCGGTTCATTCACGTTATAACTTTACCATTTTACCGCCTTTTTCAGTCATATGCAATAGAACCGAGCTAAATGCAATCGATCAATGCTCCTTGTCAATGAATAGTCTTCTTGTCAATAGCATTGCATTTGCAGTCATTGTTTCGCATTTTGCCGAAATTTACCTTGTTTTTCGTAATGTTCTTGCTTGTTCTCACAGATTTTACGTGCCAAAATTGCCATTTTGCGCCCTCGAGGCACACAAAATGTTGAAACCAAAAGTATGCCCATGGGCTTACATACAGTATAGATAAAAAAAATGTCCCATCGCTTTTTCGGCCTTCACTCAAACGTTTCGTTCTCAGTCACTTCTTTACCGATTTGGCTCAAATTTTCAGCAAAAATTAACAACATGCTTGGCTAAATATTCTGCAAGTGTGGTGCCAAAATTCCGACTCATACTGGTTTTATGACCCGAAAACTAGGAATGAGGGTGGTCCACGCAAATTTATTTTTTTTCGGTAATACAAGGAGTACAGTTCTGAAACTTGCAGGAATGATTGGTGTTGCTATTGGGCATAACATACTAAGCGGGGAGCCCTGTAGCTCAAAGGGCACTAAAATGGGGGAATTTCAAAAACATGAGTGAAAATCCCATAGTTAAGAAATCTGCACCTTGTAGAATCAAAGCACTGAATCTGTTGTTAATCAACATAGATTGTAGCAGGAAGTTCGACAAATAAATGAACCTGATATTTAAGCTCTGTTCCACACCATAGTAACCATCCCTGCAGCGTTTTTTGAAAATTGAAAATCTTTAGAATCGTCATTTTGCTGGTTTTACGAAGAAAAGTCATATTTCGTCATGTTTTTGAAATTCCCCCATTTTAGTGCCCTTTGAGCTACAGGGCTGCCCGCTTAGTATGTTATGCCCAATAGCAACACCAATCATTCCTGCAAGTTTCGGGCCTGTACTCCTTGTATTACCGAAAAAAATAAAATTTGCGTGGACCACCCTCGTTCCTAGTTTTCGGGTCATAAAACCAGTATGAGTCGGAATTTTGGCACCACACTTGCAGAATATTTAGCCAACCATGTTGTTAATTTTTGCTGAAAATTTGAGCAAAATCGGTAAAGAAATGACTGAGAACGAAACGTTTGAGTGAAGGCCGAAAAAGCGATGGGACATTTTTTTGATCTATACTGTATTTACGGAGAGGTAAACCTAAAATAAGCCCAGGTGGGCTCATTTTGGGGGGAACCCCGTACCACAGGTCCCCACTGTTGCATGCGCATTGAAGCATGCCCATTACGCATGTCTCTAATTACGAACAGTATGTACGTACGTACCGACATAGTCAGTGCTCTTTTTTGGCGGCGTAGTCTTCTGATCCTCCGGCAAGAAAAAGTTACCAGTGGCTCTGGCATTTACATCGATTCCAATTGACATCAACAGCGATACCATCTCGTAATCGTCGTGTACTATAGCCAGGTGTAAAGGGCTTTGACCTGAAGGCAAAAAGATTTCGCTCACACTGTGCTTTTTGCCACTCCAGTTCCAGTTTAAACAGCAAGGTTAAATAGTCGTTAAAGTCAGTGCCTTAACCTCGTGTAAAAAGGCGTATGTTTTTTGTGCGCTGATACATAAAACTATGACAGGTCGTGAGAAAACCTACCAAAATAGCTGGTTAGAGTTGTTCGAATTTGGCGCCGTTCGCTATAGGCAGATTCATCCCAAAGCGAAAAAATGTGGTTAAGTTACGGTATATTACTTACCAAACATTTCGTCACCCAGATAGACGTCCTGCGCCAGGCCTGGGAATTCTTTGAGGAGGATCTTGGCCAGTTCCGATGCTTCAGGATCGTCGCGATTGAGCAAAAGATGAATGACAGTTTCGCCTTCTACCCCACGCTTGTTCAGCTTCCACTGGGCGAAGTGCTCTTGAAACATCTTCTGCGCTGATCCGTCCAACATATCTCCCGGAACCATCTCATCTTTGCTGGCCAAATTGGTGTTCTAAAAGCGGTTTTTTCTACGTACGTTCTATGACATATGCCAACTTTTGTTGCTAATAGACCGGTATCTCTTACTGCTAGTTTAGTTTTGTGGCTAGGCTTTTGAATGACGTTGTGGTTTTAGTTCAGGTTTATGTAGGCTATATATGATTACGTACGTAAGTTAAGATTTGGGTTTAGATTTAGTATATGTTTTAGGTTTTGATGTACGTACATAGTCTTAGCCTTAGTTAGCTTAAGGTTTAAGTTTTAGATTAGGCATGTTTGAATAGGTTTAGGTCTTACGGAAACTGTTTGCTCTGCGCAGTAGTGCTTTTATAGGCTCAATTTACATAATTGGGCATACCTGAGTTTTCTTCCATTTTAGGAAGTCGTTCAGCTTAATGAGTTGCGGTTCTACTCCTTCATTGTAGAGCATTGGCGGAAACTTTTCCTGCACGAATGTCTTCACCGATTCTTCGCCTTCATTCTCAAACACCTCCAACAACTCCCCACCTGAAACAGTTGAAAAGTTTTATCAGAAGCAAAATATATTTTTCTTTCGTACCAGACTGCACTCCAACCCATTTATAGAGATGGTTTTTCTCGCGTTCTCTATACAAATTCGACCATTTCTCGTCGGGGTCGTATTTCAGATTGGCGATGGTCAAATTCTGCTGTGTGGTAGTGAAGTCAAGCGGATTGACCGATTTTATTTTGCTCTTTAGAATTCCCATCGGATAGGGCATTACTAGCAGCTCGCTTTGCTTCTATACATAGCGGAGGAGATTAGTTGGACCGGTCTTTAAAGCGGCTGCTAACGGTCTCACAGACTATTTGTGCGAACCAAAGCCATCCCAGCTAAATTGGAACAGGTGAAAAATGGGCTGCTGCTAGGGCAACGGCAAGCCAATCACTTAGCCCGCTGAAAAGAAATAGATTTAGAGACGCAGTCGGGGTCCCAGCGTTCTTGTGAGACATGAAACACCCACGACAACTTGAGCAACAGGGTTTTGTTCGCTGGCGCTAAACTAAATTCTAAAATTATAAGTCGCTGTTTGCTTGAATAGAAATCTAACACTCAGGCAGATAGGGTACCCCTATCGTTGCCCGTGGGTGTCGGTAACATACTATGGTACCACTGCCATAAATGATACGAATTTGAATGGAGTGGTACCATATGGTACTACCACAGTGCCCAAAGGTTTGGGTACCACCATATATGGTGCCAGCATCATATACTACGTATGGGATTAAGTGCCTGACTTCAAATAACCATTCTCTGTAACAAAATGTCTGCACGCACAGTCCACCTCTATTGCTATTCGACCCTTTCTTGTCAGGACCATCATAATCTGTAAATGGCAGAAGTGCTAAGGGACCGTCCATAAATTTCAAAAATCAAAAATTCAATATTTGTGAAGTTCGGCAGCTAACGCCCCAAAAAGCTTCGACGTTTCTGCTGACTAACCCCAACTAAAAGATTTTTCTTCCATTTTTTGGCCATATAGATCGTTTTTCCCGTTTGACTAAGCTAGATATACTAAAATCCTATTCTCTGCTTGATAATTATTGAACAGTTTATCATTCTGCTGCAAGAAAATCAAAGTTACAACAGTAACCCAAACAGAACAGTTTCTATTGTATGCCACTAAAAATTCGATAATAAAAGCATAGTGAAAAGTTTCGAAACTTTCTGCTTGTACTCCCCACCCCCTCCGAAGCTCGGCGAAGTTTTTGCGTCTACCCATCCTCCTAACTGAACTTCGAAATTTATGGACGGCCCCTAATAATAATAATACCCGTGGATAGAGGTGCGTATACATTCCATCATACATGTAACAGGTGGTCTGCTCCACACTACTGTTGCTAAGTAAATTTATTTGAAATATAATTTAATTATAATTTACTTACCAAACAATTTACTTGTATTAGTAAATTTCTAAAAAAATTTAATTAAAATTATACTTATAATTTACTTAAGGCAGAAATTCACTTTTAATTTAATTAAAATTATAATTTACTTACCAAACAATTTACTTGTATTAGTAAATTTCTAAAAAATATAATTAAAATTATAATTATAATTTACTTAGCAACAGTACTCCACACCCAACTTATGCGAGACCTCACGATCAGCCCCCTTCCGAGACGATTTTGCCGATCCCCCTCCAATTTTTCTGGTAAGCAATTTTTTCCTCAAATTTTTACATTTATTTTAGAATCTCAGACACTAAACTACCAACTAAACTAAACACTAACACTAAAATTGCTAAAACCCTCTGTAACAGCACTTTTTAGCTGTATTTGATCGAAAATGAGCAATTTTTACGATTTTTAGTCCAAAATTGCGGTTTTTGAGCGTTTTTAGTACTACCTACCCTAGAATTTGAACTCAGACCTCCAGCCGGTGACAGACCCCCAACCCCCTCCCCATCGGCGGGTGACCTGTTGCATGTATGCATTCCAGCGTAGGAAACAACAAATCGGCCAGATTCCTCATTCAAGACCCCTATTGACCTCCATCGCCACCTAACGCAAAGTTGACATGCGAGTGCGTTCTTATTTGACAAAAGTCTCTGTCTGCCGTAAGAATGACTGACAGAGGCTCAATTTTGTTTATACTCTTTGCGCGGCGGCGGCCGCTGACCTCGGGTGTCCCGCCGGCAGTCAGTAGCAGCAGCCATCTGTGTCTACCGGCCAAAACCTGTCCCCATATTGCGGCGCAACTGTTGGCGCGGCTAAAACCAAATAATAATAGGCCGCCGGCCGAAGAGAGCTCGTTTTTTAAAGAGAGACATATCGATCTCCGAACCACCTGACTGCTGCTCCTGCTGCTGCTGCATAGACTATTATTATTTGGACCAGATCAGCTATGACTAAGCACCACCATCTGAATCGACTTTTAGTGGCAGAAGTTGTCGGACTTCTGGTGCTCTGCATCGTCTCTGCACTGGCTTTGCTAATTCCCCCAAGAACTCTGTTTTTATGGCTTCCTTCTGTGCTTTTCCTAGCCTGCTCAGCCATTGGCTCAGCTTTAGTACTCAGTTTACAGACCACAACCAAAAGCAACGCCACTGTTTACGGTCTGGCAAGAATTCTGCTGTCTTTTTTGGTGCTGGCTTGCTGCGCAGTGCTGATTTATGGAATCGTTGCCGAGTGTTCGGTGGCCGGGCTGGAGTGTCAGCGAATTGAGACCAAAATTCCTCTTTTGCTCGTGGCGCTGTGCTACGCGGTTCTCGGATTTGTGGGCGCTTTTTACGTTTTTAAGGTCAGAAAGTGGCTACCGAAGCCGGGGAAGCCGATGGCTCGAAATGGATTGTCGATGCCCCCGACTAATGGCTCGGTTCCCCTGGAAACTGTTAGACAGTCAAATGCAACAGTCTATGACAGCGAATTAATGCGAGCCAACGTGTCTCCTCACGCCGCCGGGTCACTGGGCGGCAGTGTTCAGACTGTTTATACAGATGTTTGATCAATGTCTGTCTAATTTATGGGTGCTCGTTCGGTTTGTTTGAATAATACGTTCGGGTCGCACTTTACATTATTCTCGTCACCTCACAACCTTTATCTCAGCAGCGTCTATTATTGTCCCCATTTTTCGGCCTTTCTTCCGATCTGAGTCTAAGACTTGGAAGGCAAGAAAAACATCATTTTCGATCGTTTTCGATTTTTTTTGATAGGGTACGCTGCGTTAGTGCCTGTCTGTATGTAGCAGACATGGGCTAGTATTGCGACTGAGAGGGGTGTTAAATTTTCAAATCCTGAGGGGGTCGAGGGGGAGGTAAGCCAAAAGTCCCATTTTTACCTAAAATCAAGTGTTGTTGGCTACTTTTCGTTCAATCAGGTCAATAAAATTTCAGCCCTTCTGAGTTCATTTGCACCTACGTAGTCAGTAGGCGTACTTTTATCATAATTTTCCACACGAAATTCTTCCGGGAAAGTGGTAGCGGGGTAGCGGGTTTGAGGAGGTGAAGGTGGTCAACTTGCCCCTCGGCCCCATTGCCCATGTCTGCTCAAACTGTACAAATTTAAACAAAATAACATTTTCGTGAAGCACTTGATTGTTCAATGAACAAGTCGGTCTTTGCAGAGGCGACAAAGGAAACTTCTCATAGTCAAAATTTGAAAAGCGCTGCGTTTCCAAATTCCATGCCATCTAGTATTCGCCCCTTTTAAAATCTCGCGCTCTATTGACTGCATTCTAATGCAAATTGGCCCAGTGTATAAGCAACCAGATCATGCACAGGTCCTGCCGCGGCAGCCAACACAGTTCAATATCACCCAACCCCAAATCGTGTCAATTCGGCTGTTTAACGAACCGTGCAGGGCCCATGCCATCTACAGAAGAGACCAGACACAAATGTTTAGTAAAAATCTCCGAATATAATAAAAAGTATCACAATATAATCGTGAGCACAGAGTAAAAGAACGCAATCAAAACTCAATAATACAGTATCACAGCTGACTCTCTGTCAGGGCTCTGTGCAGCGTCACCTTGGGTGCCTCGGACGGCTCGGTCTTCCTTGTATGGGTCTTTGTCAAGGCCACTCCTTGGACCCTGCTCCACCGTTCTGCAAACAAACCTGTGTCGGTAGGTAGGCTCTCCTATTGAATGCAACGTTACGTACGACTGAGTGATGCGGCGCGTTTCCACCAAGTCAGCCTGCATTTTCTCAGCCGAGTGAAGGAGCAATGAGTCCCGACGACTGCTCAAGGCCATTGCAGTGGCTGCTCGCACTGGCTCCGACACTCCGAACGGACTGTCTCCCGGCAAGACGCACCCCTTAACTCAGAGAGAGCATACTGTATATACAGGGTGTGCCAAAAAACAACCCAGCAGAGTTTTTGCTGTAGCAACCGCAAATCTCAACCGATTTGAATGAATCCTTTTTACCGGCAGCCAAGGCTGCCGGTATAAGATTAGCTTTTCGTTAAGCGTGTAGGATGCAATTGTATCTTAAAGCGTGTGCTGGCGG
>JASANB010002162.1:0-52666 GCA_030248155.1 Sabatieria punctata
ATTTGGGTGAATAGTTATGTTAAGATGCAATTTCTGAGAGAATCGACTTTCTCATAAGGGAGCCTCCCCAAATTGGTCTGGGTCATCTCACGGATTTCAATAATTCCTGCATATCTTGGTGACAGATGATGAAAAACCGCGATGCACCAAGTTTGAGCTCGGTCGGCCCAGTGGGTCCCCCGGAGGGTCCCGCCAAAGTACCCCTTGTCGAGCGAAAATTCCCGATTTCGAGCTCTTACTTAAAAACCTCATAGCTTGGTCATATTTTGTCTGACAATGAAGATTCATACACCAATCGATTCAGCGGAACGTGTAGATTCTAAAACTGGTATATAGAATGCGGTTTTGACACTCCGTACCGCCGTTTTGGGCGAAAAACGCGGTTTGACACTAAATTTTTGCCTGACCTGCGATAACGTTTAGCCTAATTTGACTACATTATAGTGGCGAGCCAAAGCTGGATTTTTTATATATCATAGGCAACTGAATTGCCAACATACACACAAAAAATCACCAGAATGCTAGGGGGCCGTTCCTTCGAAATTGGCCCTGATAGGCAGGGGCAAAAAATTTTTTTCTTGTATTTGCATGAAACTTCTTGTGTAGGGTAAATTTATGCTGCTGATTTCGAATTTAACATTTATTTCGGCAAAATCCGACGTTTTCCTACTGAATTTCCTGGTTTTGTGTGGTTAAATCCCAGGATTGACACAAATAGTAAGATCGTAACCTAAGACAGCTTCTAGCTAGTGCGAAGAAATAACACCAAGAATGCTCCACTCGGCGCCAGGCTCGGCCGTAGTCAGCTGAGCAACCATGTGCTGCAACTAAATCGCGGAAACGCGTCCGAGAAGTCCGGAGGGGGGTGGGGGTGCAAAATTCTGAATTTTTGAACATCATAGTTTATGGACGGCCCCTAACTTGATTATTTTCTATGCACCCCACTCCACTTTCTTCTTCTTTTCAAAAAATTATTTCCAAATATACGTACAGTAGTTGCCATTCAAAGAATTTTAGCGGAGTAGATATGTCATCTTCTTTTTGCACTCTTCAAAATGACCTTGTTCACGACGTGAAAAATGACATTGAGTTGATGACTGTGCGGATTCTGCTAAGCTTTTCGTTACTTCCGTTTCTCCACTACCTCCTCCACTACCTCCAGAACTTGCTTTCCCAGGCTCCTTCTCGGCACCTCTCGGTCTTTCGGCGTTACCTTTACCAGAATTTTTTGCCGACCTTGGGACTGTTCGCTGCTCTTCTGCTTGCTTGAGCTGCCAGCCATTTTCAGATTTCCTGGCAAACTGGATTCGACTGGACATGCACAACCAATTTTGCTGCAGAGCTGTTTTGCCTCAGCTGGCATCTTCAGAACTGATACAAGCAAATTATGACCATATTGCTCATTTGGGTGAAATTTCTTAATAACTAAGTAGACTGGCTGGAAACAAGTACTTTTTACCATATCCGTGAACTTCTGGTCGAAATTGAGACTGCTTTCAACGCTTATCAGGTGCTCAGCAAGGCGTATAAGCAACGTTTGATGCACATAGTGGTAGTAGGAGCAGTGATTACTTTCAGTGGCGTTTTGCCAGCAATTGTATGACCACTCTATCACAGAGTAGTCATCCAAACTAACAAGACGTTTCACTACACACATGTTTTTCTGTGCATCTGATGACTGCAATTTTGAAGAGTAAAGGCAGATTCCATACAACTCAAAGATTGCCTCTGTGTGCTCAACAGTTATGTTCTTCCAGCAGATATTTGTTCTTTGCGGATCGGGTTTTAGGAACACAATTGGCTGCGTTTGATTGACCACCTTTTCCAGTTGATCTGTGACACACTTGTCTCTCTGCTGTTTCGAACGGGAATATTTGTGGTAGAGGCAGATACCGTATATTTCAAACATGGAGTCCATAAGCTCATTATCAATTTTTATTTCATTCCTTGCTTGGCTTACAACAGCCCCAAAGCAACATACAATTAGCAGCAATTCTAGCTAAAAATAGGCAAATATAGCTAACAGAAAAATTCGTATTGTATGTAAGAAGTACCTGGATTGCTTGTCGAGTCATTATCTTGCGCAAAATGATAGAACAAGACCAATTTGTTCAGACCAGACCACAATTACAGCCAAAAAAAGGTTCAATCTCGTACTAATAGTGTGAATGAATAAGGAGGAGAATGCCAGCCTACAGAACAGAGTTTAGAATAGCAAGTACGCAGTCACTCGGCCTGTTTATCTGCTTGCGCCTGGCTGGCCGTTAAACTACTCACAGCAAAAACAGCTAAGATACGCTGACTCTGATAGCTATTTAAAACACTGAAGCGGCAATGACAAATATATTATGCACACATGCTAGGTGGCCTAGCCCTAGTAGGCTACACTAAAACATGTAACGCAGTCAGTCGGGTCGGGGATATAACCGATTTTCGCTATAATGCGACTTCAGACATTCTTATCCCATGGTCGGATCATGATCACCGTTTTGATTTTGGCTACACACGTGCTTGTATGTAGTTGGTGGAGTCAGGCTCCTCTGTTACTTACTTATATACTGTACATATAGTTTAGAAATTTATGGCTGCATAACTAAACAGTACAACATGTACATACTGAGCAGATCAGCTTTAAAACCAGGAAATTCAGTAGGAAAACGTCGGATTTTGCCGAAATAAATGTTAAATTCGAAATCAGCAGCATAAATTTACCCTACACAAGAAGTTTCATGCAAATACAAGAAAAAAAATTTTTTGCCCCTGCCTATCAGGGCCAATTTCGAAGGAACGGCCCCCTAGCATTCTGGTGATTTTTTGTGTGTATGTTGGCAATTCAGTTGCCTATGATATATAAAAAATCCAGCTTTGGCTCGCCACTATAATGTAGTCAAATTAGGCTAAACGTTATCGCAGGTCAGGCAAAAATTTAGAGTCAAACCGCGTTTTTCGCCCAAAACGGCGGTACGGAGTGTCAAAACCGCATTCTAGATACCAGGTTTAGAATCTACACGTTCCGCTGAATCGATTGGTGTATGAATCTTCATTGTCAGACAAAATATGACCAAGCTATGAGGTTTTTAAGTAAGAGCTCGAAATCGAGAATTTCCGCTCGACAAGGGGTACTTTGGCGGGACCCCCCGGGGGACCCACTGGGCCGATCGAGCTCAAACTTGGTGCATCGCGGTTTTTCATCATCTGTCACCAAGATATGCAGGAATTATTGAAATCCGCGAGATGACCCAGACCAATTTGGGGAGCAAAAGTCGATTCTCTCAGAAATTGCATCTTAAAATAATCAAAACAAATAACCATAAAAAAAGAACGCGCTTTTCTAGCCGCATTTTTTAAAAAAAGATGATTTTGACGACCGCGACACCAATGTGGTGAAAACGTGCGAAGAAAATTAGGCACGCGGTACGGCGCAAAAATGGCCGCCGTTGCCGGTCCCTACTAATAGATGTGACTCTTGGCTACAATTCTACTCTAAATTCTGCAGGAAAACTTGCGGATTGAGTTAGTGGGAACGCCTAAAAGTCATATGTGCGCCGTTTCCATAAAACAGTCGCGTACAGGTTTGTTCACAGTGTAAATAATGCGTACGGCTACGATCAGCATTCTATGGGACCCAGCAGTATTGTACTAGTGTATCTCCAACAACAGAATAGGAAAGAATCATTGTTCCGTACTTTGTAAACCAGCAACCGCAGAGTTTCCGTTTTAACATTTTCACCATCATCCTTTGGTTAGGCAATTCGGTTTCTTCGAGCCGTCGAGCCGTTCGCACCGGCAGGTAACGTTGTGGGCGCTAAATTTTGTGCAATTAGCAGAACGTTTTCAGGCTGTGATACTTCTTCAATATGCTTTGTGCTTTCACTCACATCTCTTCTGGCCAACTCCGAATCGCCATGCCGAAATTGAAATTGAATACTATCCCAAGAATCGGCCGATTCAGTTGTGGAAATCAATTAAACTGACGATTTCCCTTCAGATTGCAACAATTATTCAACAAACTCCAAGCTGTGATGCTTCTTCAATGTGCTTTGTGCTTTTACTCACATCTCTTCTGGCCAACTCCGAATCGCCATGCCGAAATATTATCGCCATGCCGAAATATTAGTTAGTTTGGCGGTTCGCAAACGCAGGCTAACTCCAGCGAGCCTTGTTGTCAATTCCTCGTTCTGTGTTGCTTTGCCTTTCGCGCTCGTAATTTCTTGTACAATGCCGGTAAACTGGAATAACCCAGATATCAAGAATTTGTTACGTTCTTACATCAGAGGAGAGTTTGAGGAAAATCAGAGTGACGTAGCAAAGAAGATCGTTGAAGCCGCAGGCACAAAGCCGCCGCCTAAAGGCACCATAAGCAAACATTTGACCAAACCCAGTCAGAAACGTTAGAGATGATGGCAGCGATTCTGAATTGCCCCCTTCCGGTTTTGAAGAGTCGGATTAGCGTTTTTCTCACATTCGTACTTTGCTAATAAGCTACTGAAGTTTATTGTTTGCAGTATCTCAACCAATATTAATATTAACAGCTTTGTAGTTGTTTTCTTTGTTTTTTTGACATGATTGTTATACTTGCACGAAAAATCGATAATCGATATCGATTTCTACAGTGATCGTAGCCAATTGTAAATGTGACAGTTGAAAACAGCGTGCCAAGAAACCCTAGTAGGATGTCTCTCGCAATGACAACCCGCCGACCCACCACTTTTCATGTCAGATTGGTGGTGGTTTGATTTGAGCTAAATTAACAAAAAATCGCTTGATAATCGTGTTATTTGTCGTTTTCAGCATCCTCAAGCACTTCAATAAACGCAATCCTGGTGCGGCCGTAGTTTAAACTCATCACCGCATTTATTATTCCCGCAGCAATACAGGTCCCCCGGCCCTGGTATTATTGGCCGGCGAGGGGAGACCCCTTCCTAACCCCTGCCCCGCGGTCCATGTATGTTTTGGGTAATATCGAATCGGCGCTGGGGGAATCGGCGCTCGGCGCTAATATTTGATATGTTGCCTGAACATCTAAAATACTAAGAAGTGCGAAATCTAAATTCTTCTGTTGCATGAACATCTAAGATACTGTAGCCAGCGCGAAATTTAAATTCTAAACGCATTATTTTCGAAATTTCACGTTGTGCAAAGGATTGCCTCACGATTTATTTCTGATTTGCAATATACACTATAAAGAACCCTTCAAGGACTCGGCCGAATTCAAATGACTCGACTTCTTCAGAAGCCGTAAGTTTCTAATGTCCACATCAGTGAGGGGGATAGACCGATAAACTTCACAGCTGCCTTAGCTCCACCCTTTTCCGTTCTAGAGGAACGGATTTTTATCACCTACTAGGTATTTTCTGTCCGTAAATCAAATAATGATGAACGAAACAGTGCCATACATTGACGACGAAATCGGTGTCGAGCATAATTATGCTGCGATGGTTACTAGTAGCACGCCTAACAAAGCTACTGCGGCGGCAGCAAGGTAAGACGGTTTTTGGGACCAGGCGTAGCTAGGGGGGAAATCAGGAACCGATCCCAAACAGAAATTAATGTTTTTAATTATCATACTTAATTATAAATTAACAAGTTTTATATCGATTATAGATCATTTTTTTGCCAAAATTTCAAAATCGTCCAAAATGGTCATGTTATATATCATTTGAAAGCCCTTCGCCTGACGAGTCTAATGATCATTACATCAGCAGAGGTCACGCCCCGGGGGGCTGTTTTGCCAAATATAAAAGAACCCCTAGAGACGCATCAGTATAGGCATGCTCCGGGGGGCCTGTTTAGAAGAACTGTGCCAGACTGTATAAATAGTGCAAATCATTTTTGTAGAGATGGCTGTGTGCTTAACTTGATTTCTCCAGTGAAAATGTTGGAAGCTAAAGCGCGTTCAGAGGAAACCTTAGCTTCACCCATTGAATTCAGTTTGTCCGATTCGTTCAGCGAAGTAAATGTCACCAGCTCAACGTTAGACAGGTGTGTTAGATACAAATAGATCCTTTCAGTTCCTAAAATGTACATTGTATTTGCACGTCTGAAAAAGCATTATGTCTATATTTATTCTGAACAAGTACCATATAGTCTCGATTAACTTGAAAAATAGAAGCCCAGAGCTTGTAATCGAATATGCAGTACTTGCCAATTTATTAGGAACTTTTAGCACGCCCTGGGCCGTACATGTTAGTTATGGGCGGTTGACACAGTCCTACATTTCTCCCAGTTAACGTGTTTTAGATCCCCTCCTAAAAAGTGTTCGCGAAGCTGTGAAAGATTGCCACCAAAAACATCCACAGCTGTGCGCAAATTGATTTCTGAGAGTGTGGACAAAGTGTGTCTGATACACTTACTCTATGCATTGAAAGAGAAGTGGAGGTCTTTACTAGTGAATCTTGCACACAACACAACCCCACGCACACACTGTCAAATGCACACACACGCAACCACTCGCTAACTTGCTACTACAAACACTCACACAAAACTATCAAACTCTTCATCACTCCCCTTTCAACGAGTGTCGACTGGCCGCCGCTGTGCCTGACAATCGGGGAAATGAACTGCGGGAACTGCTCCGCCTCTGTTGACTCGGAATCTCCAGTAGCAAGCTGCCCTGGGGTCTCGGCACCAATGAAAGAGAAGTGGAGGTCTTTACTAGTGAATCGTGCACACAACACAACCCCACGCACACACTCTCAAATGCACACACACGCAACCACTCGCTAACTTGCTACTACAAACACTCACACAAAACTATCAAACTCTTCAGCATGTACGTACAGTATTTACAGTATGTCGGTCGGATGCTTCTGAATTTTCCAGTGTTGCTTATTTTGTTGTACGTGCGTACATAGCCTACATATTCTAAATTCATAAAGTTGCATTTTGTCAACCATGTTGTACGGTAGGTTTGTTGGCCTCGTGCTGCGAGTGGATCAATCGAAGTTAGAGTGCTCGTATAGGTTAATGATACGCCAACAGTTGAATAACTTTTCTCGCGACCTCTCGTGTGCCATGTTACTGCTGAGCCGCAAGTAAGCAAGCAACGTTTCACTTCTCACACAACAGAATGTCATTCGCCGGAGCAATAGTTTCTGTGCCCTCACACTGATCTAGTACTGGTGAGGTAATATTGTCAACCTGCCCTCGCCAACCTTTGTCTTATTTCTAAACAGCCGAAGCTAAGTACTAGACTAGCCGTATAAAGGCCGATTCATACTTCTGCCATCATGACCGCACTGGCACTTTTTAGCCAGTGGCGTATCCAGGAGGTGTAGGGTGGGTACACCAGCCTTTGCGGTGGAGGTATGAAGAAAACGTCTGTCAAAAATATAAGAAACTAATGAATTATGTACTAAAACTGTCTATTTTGTGCTCAGAATGCCTTCCAAATGCGTTTTTGAAGGCTAAATTTTCAAAATTTTCTCACCCTGGTCGGGCAGAAGCCGAACCAGACCATTATAAACTACAAAACTTGTAATTTCTGTTAATTTTAAGCTCGGAATGCGTTTTAAACGCGTTTTTAAAAGCTAATTTTGCTAAATTTTCTTACCCTGGCTGAGCAGCGGCCCAACCAGGCACTTTCAAAATTTTACACCCCCCTTTTCCAAAATCCTGGATGCGCCACTGCTTTTAGCACGTCCATCCACAACGCCTATTGGCCAGTGCCATGTCATCATGATGGCAGAAGTATAAATCCGCCATAAGGCTGTCTGTATTTATGTAAAAGGGGAACAGAACATGTTAAACTCGGGCAGCTGGTTACGGGTGTATAATTCCATATTTTAGCCCAAGCGCAAACTTTTCCCGCATTAGCGCTACCGTATTTTCTCGCCGAGCGCCGAGCGCCGATTCCCCCAGCGCCGATTCGATATTACCATGTTTTGTCCCGAGGGCTCATCATACCGAATCGCGCCATGCGGTGTAATGGGAGATGACTACGAACCAGCAAAACCTATTGCCCTGTTTAGTTCGCTCTCGTCTCTGTTGTTTGGTGGACCCTACCACAGTCAGTAGCTGTCCCAGTTGCTTCATTTCCAATTTTTGTTGGCTTGAATACCAATGTCTATGACCTCTTAAAGCAGAACTATTATTAATATGCATTTCGCGAGAAAGTCAATATTACTAAACTATGGGCTGAGGGCAAGGGCATCTCATCGATCCGGCTAAAATTTCATATGAGCATAAACTAGACCACGTACGATAACGATCGGGCATATTTGAAGAATAACGCCCCCTAGATAGTTTAAAAGTTAAGCTTCAATTTTTAACCCAGAACTCACAGAGGTAAGCCCAAAATACCAAATAGGAAACTGGCGTAGTGGAAATTCCTCCGATAGACACTCCTCCGGTGGAAATTCCTCCGACCAGAACTCCTCTGGTTGATATTCCTCCGCGTGGAAATTCCTCCTGGTGGAAATTCCTCCGTTTAAAATTCCCCCTTCAGAAATTCCTCCGCTTAAAATTCCTCCGTTTTAAATTCCCCCGTTTTGAATTCCTCCTGATAGAAATTCCTCCGTTTAAAATTCCTCCTGGTCATACATGTAACAGCTCCGGGCCGACCTGGGGGGAGGGGGGTAGGGGGGGGTTTTTTCCTCAGGTGGGGGGTCGAGGGGGGGGTTTCGCCCAGGTGGGGGGTCCCAAATTTCAAAAAGCTCCAAAACGCCTAGAAATGCGTTTTTAGCACGTTTTTCTCAGTAAGGACGCTAAAAATCGCTATTTTAAGCTGCCAAATAGCGTTTTAAAGCTAAAAACAAGCAAAAAATGACAACAAGAGCTTCCAAAAACACCGATTTTTCTTAAATATCAGCAGTGGAAACGCCAAATTCGGTTTCCAAAGGCTTTTCAAGTGAATTTTAGGCTAAAAATTAGTGATTTCTGACCCAGTTTGTTAATACTGGAGCCACTACTAGTACTTGTATTTTTTGGTCAGGGGGAGGGGTCCCTTAACCTGTCTCGGGGGGGGGGGGGGTGGGGGGGGTGAGGGGGGGGTTTGGCCTTTCCAGCAGGGGGGGGGAACCCCCCCCAAACCCCCCCCTAGTACATGTATGCTCCTGGTGGAAATTTTCTCCGAACATTATTCTGATTCTGAGGCCTTTTCTGTATCATTTTGCTTAGCATTGCATTTGATCTGTACCATCTTTGGTCTTTGACTGACCTGTTAGTTGAATGTTATTCTCCATAATAGCGTGTTTACTGCCTGTCAGTCAAGATAATTGTTTCACTTATCGCCTGGGGCGGACAACAGGAATCGGCCAACTTGCAGATTCTTTGTTAATGAGATTTTTGGCCGCTTCGCGCCAATCAGCGTAAAGGTTGCTGGTTGCCGGGCCGGTAATACCTGGTCCTTTGCGTATCCGGATCTCGTACTCGTTGTTGGCATAACATTGCGATGGCGGAGCGGGTTTTTGAATTTGACTATGATGTGGCAGGCTTAGAAAGAGGACACCTCTTCTGACCTGCCGGGGTTACCGTTACACTGTAAAGGAACTGAATTCCGCTGCCAATCGAGTCATCTGGACCTGCGCGTCCAGAAACCGGTGCAGAGGGCGTGTTTGGACTGATGGCGGAAGCCCAGCTACGTGTTATACCCAGTGTTGCCAGGTTTCAACGGCAGTTCATTCCTAGAATTACCCTTAAAAACTCTTAGAAACTCCTAAAATTTTATCAAAATCCTAGAAAAAACTCCTAACTTTTAAAACACTTAAAATTTTTTTAGTAGAATTCGGTGGGCCAGATAGTTTAGCAGTGACGTATTCAGGATTTTTCAAAGAATTTCAATGAAAATTTCGATTTGAAGTCAGCAGCCCCGTGCGTGAAGATTTTGAAAATTAGCCTTCAAAAACTCCTAGATCTAGGAGGAAAACTCCTAACCTGGCAACCCTGGTTATACCCCGCTCGGGGCACGTGCCCAGCTGCCTGTCCGATTTGCCTGGAGTGAAAGCCCAGTCAGGCGCACCTCGTTCACTTAAAAGAAGAGTAAGTTCTCTGAGTGTCCGTCCCTCTTCTCACTTGGAGGGTAACTTGCCATTCACAGCATACACAAGTTGAAAGGATTGAAAATTTCCACCAAGAGGAATTTAAAACGGAGGAATTTTTAACGGAGGAATTTCTTAAGGGGGAATTTAAAACGGAGGAAATATTTTCGGGGGAATCAAAAACGGAGGAATTTCAACCAGAGGAATGTCCACCGGAGGAACTTTTTTCGGAGGAATTTCCACCCAACCAGGAAACTATTGTGCAGTACCTATAAAAGCAGCTACTTTTGACGAGTTTTCATATTTGACTCTATACTTCACCCGTACATGTAACAGCTCCGGGCCGACCTGTGGAGAGGGGGTAGGGGGTTTCCTCAGGTGGGGGGTCGAGGGGGTTTCGCCCAGAGGGGGGTACAAAATTTCAAAAAGCTCCAAAACGCCTGGAAATGCGTTTTTAGCACGTTTTTTCAGTAAAGACACCAAAAGTCGCTGTTTTAAGCTGCCAAATAGCGTTTTAGAGCTAAAAACAAGCAGAAAATGACAAAAAAGGTTTCCAAAAATCTCGGTTTTTCTTAAATATCAACAGTGGAAGCCAAATTTGGTTTCGAAAGGCTTTTCAAGCGAATTTAGGCGAGAAATTAGTGAATTATGAGCCAGTTTGTTTGTCCTGGAGCCAATACTAGTACTTTTATTTTTGGGTCTGGGGTGGGTGGTTCCGTAACCTGTCTCGGGGGGAGGGTTGGCCTTTCCAGCAGGGAGTAACCCCCAAACCCCCTGGTACATGTATGATTTCACCACTTTGCGTCACTTCTCAGTCGATCTACACCAAACTCTACGGAATTGATAGCGCTACAATTTTCTGAAATAAAAAGAACTGATATAAGGGGTTCTAGGTGAGGTAGAGGCAGACATGGGTTAGCATTTCGGCTGAGGGGGGGTAGAATTTTCAATTCCTGAGGGGTCTGAAGGGGGTAGAATCTCCTGAGGGGGGATGAGGGGGTGGTAAGCCAAAAAGTCCTGTTTTTGGCTTAAATCAAGTTTTTTTGGCTTATTTTTCATTCAAATAAGTTAAAATAAGCTATTCTGAGCTCATTTACCAGGCATATTTCTATCATAATTTTCTACACAAAATTTTTCCAAAAAATTCCTGAGGGGGTAGCGGCCGCCAACCCCCCTCAGCCCGCCCTTTGCCCATGTCTGGGCAGAGGGCTCCAAATGGGGTCGAAAAGAACTATTTTCCTCAAAAAAGAAATTTGATCGTTTATTCCTTAAGTACTCTAAAAGTTGTCTAAAAGCCCCAATTTTTAACTGCCAACTCTTGTTAGCGTGCTGGAAATTAGATTTTGAAATTTTGGTCCCATAGTTAAGCAGACCGATTTTCAGAAGACCATATCTGGAGCTACGTCTCGTCGTTGGCTTCAGTGGTTTAGTTAGTTAGTTAGTTTATTCGTCCAAACGCAAACAAATCATTCAGAATCCTGGGGGGACGGACACGGCCGTTTGACCGGCTACTGCCCCAAAAAACTGGTTAGCTCGCTGCCGTGAGTCACGGCGACCCCTGAATCCATAGCGTTTGTCAAGGGTTCGAAACCAGTCTGACTGGACTTAGAATTAGCAAAGCCCAACCCAGGCCGCCGAAAGCCGGTGATGGAAGGTAGATAAATGGATACCACTGTCGGGTGGGGAGCTTAAGGGAGTCTGTGTGCAAGGCAGTCCCGGCGCCACAGAATGCAACTAGGCATGCGAGTTCTTTAGCTTTGGGTATATCTCGAGCCTGGATCGTCAAATCGGAAAATTCGTGGGGTGGTTCCGTAACCTATCAGATGTATTAATTCTCGGAGGCCCTCCACGTCAAAGTTTCATTTTTGAGGTTCGAATATCTAGCTCGATCTGCTCATAGACTGACTCTTAAGTCTTCTAACACAAATTTTTACTCAAGCACCTCTTGTTAGGAGCACTGTGGCACTTTAAGAATAATCTTCAATATAAAAATAGGCGGTAATAGAAATACTGATCGGTTTTATGTTAAACGTTTGACTAAATTTAAGGGCTGTTTAATGGTATGAACCACATTCTCCAGCTACACTAAGTGGCATGGATGATCGGCTTTGTTTTTGGCACTTTTGCAGTACGAAAAGTGGACCAAATTTCGGTTACGCCTACTCTTGTGAATCTAAGCCGTTTGTATGCGGTGTAAACAGCTCATAATATTATCAGTGACCCATTATCAGATCAGGGTTGGATAACCCCAGCCCCCCGAGGCCCATGAATGGTCGCGCATAATGACGCAAGATCGACCAAAATTAGGTCAACTTTTTCGCGCAAAAGCGCACAACCATTTATTTTTGTGTATGATGACGATCTGTACTAAATGGTCTGGTGCGTTAGCTAGCCCTCGAATTTAGACACCTCTATGAAAAACGCATTTTTGTGCGTAGCAGATATTTTTCGACAAAAGTTAGGTTATCGCCGCCGTGTCGTTCGTTTAACCCTTTGATGCAGACCGTGGAGCTTTTGCTCCAGACTTGTCCCCGAAAGTGGGGACAACCCCCTCCAATTCTACCGTATCCATGGGTCCAAAATACAGTATACCTCCGACTCGGGGACATGTTTTCCTTGTCCCGCGGGACATCTCGGGGACAACTGAAACATGTCACGTCACCGAAAATCAGGGGACTTCTTCTTGTCCCCCTGGTGGGGACTTCTTCTTGTCCTGGGGGACATGTCTAGAAGAATTCTTGTCCTGGGGACATGTCTAGAAGAATCAAGGTTGTCCCCAACAGTCAGGGACAAGTTAATTCACGGCATTTCTTGGTGTCTTAAGTTCCCTAAGTGCGTTTTATAGGTGTAAATCCACCAGTTCTCTTCAGATA
Source organism: Sabatieria punctata (assembly GCA_030248155.1). Classification (NCBI taxonomy): domain Eukaryota; kingdom Metazoa; phylum Nematoda; class Chromadorea; order Araeolaimida; family Comesomatidae; genus Sabatieria; species Sabatieria punctata. Next base: position 12,851 of record JASANB010002162.1, read on the forward strand.
GCACAATTTATGAGACACAAACAGCCAAGAACCGGAGTATTGACGGCAATTAAAGCACGCTCAGGAGAATCACTGACAGAAGGATGAGTCACTGGGAATCGCAACAGTCAGGGAAAGTTAATTCACGGCTTTTCTTGGTGTCTTACGTTGTCTAAGCCTAAGTGTGTTTTATAGGCGTAAATCCACAAGTTCTCTTCAGATAGCACTATTTATGAGACACAAACTGCCAACAACCGGAGTATTGACGACAATTAAAGCACGCACAGGATTATTATGTGGTCGGCAAATGTCAGATGGCACTAACAATCGGAAATCACTGGGAATCGCACAGCACATTACAACACATAAAATGAAATACACAATCAATATCATATACAATACAGCCACCAACGAAAATTCAACAGAGAAGTACATGTCGGCCAGCCGAAAACAAGTAAAAAAGCATGGACCGAGATCAAATGGGAGTTGTGCCCGGTCCAGATTTGCGCATGATTCTGCTTTTAAGAGAGTTGTCCAGCCAGGTGTAGTCACCGGCAACATTGTGGTACCGCGCCCAGCACGTTTCTGAAAACTGTTGGCGTTACTTCGGTCAAAAATATAGAAAGCTACCTAGACAGATGGGTCGCCTGCAGAGCCAACAAGAGAAGACAGTTTTGCACTCATTTCTGTGCACAACGCATCGGTATTGCTTGATCATTCTGCAGGGAACGTGGGCTCTCGAGTTATTCAGCCTGATGGCTTCGATGCTCTCCTCATCAGGTCCGACCACGGCCTCGTTGTTGTCGTTTGGCGCTTTGGGCCGCACCGGCACTATCTTCGGCAAGTGCGTCAAGAGCATGTCAGCAGAGGGGAAACCGGCCACACTGTAGCACCTAGGACCCCCTTCCTCCGCGCGAACCATTTCAACTATGCCTGCAAGTATGCTTAGGTAGACTTTAAGAGTGGTCCCAGACTGGCTACCAGCTAAAGCGGTCATGCGGAACTTCATCGTGCGCAGGTGGTTGACCCCGAACATGTCGTTTGCGACTGCATAGAGGACACACGCGTTCAGCATGCAGACTTCAGCGCCTTGGAAGAGTATGCGCACGTACCACTTAGTGCTCTGCAAAAGGGGACATGTGTCTACCTATCTACCCCCTTTCTTTCTGCTACTTACTAGATTCTAACAACTGCCCTCAAATACTGCTTCATGCAGTCTCAGTCATAAAAGCTGCTGAAACACAGGCAAAACATACCGCGTCCACTGCCGGTTGTGAAAACATCTTGTCAAGACACTCCTTGACTGACAAAGTGAGAAGGCGCCCGTCTAACACTCCCAAGGCAATTCATACACACAAAAGACGTCATAAAAACCTTTCAAAAAGCAATGTTTATGTGCTTCCCGTCAGACATAGCACTGGCTCAATCAACCGTATCACATAACCATAAAATCACACCTCTCAGGGACAAAATTGCCAACGCATGACCTTGCTTTTCAATTGTCGTTTTTCAGCCACTCTTAGCGTATGCCGGCCAGCCTCTTCTCTACACAGCCCATCTCTTATACGCTTGCAGAAATGCACGGCCCTAGCACACTCCTCCATCCTTGACGCATTTCGTCCAAAGTCCTTTTGGCGGAATGCTGATCCATTGGCGCGCTCAGTAATGAAAATGCATCTTTCCTGGAAAACAGTGGGCCATTTGCACACCAAGTTTTAATTTTTAACTTGTCCCCACATTTCAGGGCTTGTCCCGACTAGTTCCATACTTGTCCCCATCGGGACAAGTATGGAACAAGTCGGGACAAGACAAGGGTTGTCCCGACTGGTTCCATACTTGTCCCCATCGCTTGGGGACAAGTATGGAACCAGTCGGGACAACCCTTGTCTTGTCCCGGGACAACCCCCACCTTGTCCCCTGAGTTGTCCTGGGCTTGTCCCCGGCCGTGTCCCCGTCGGGACAACTGCGAAGCCTTGTCCCCATGAAGTTAGTTGTCCTCGGTCTGCATCAATGGGATATACCATGCTCTGCTGCTGCTGCTTTTGGTCTTTATACTAACTCTGTGGTAATATTTTCTGAAAATAAAATATTTTGTTTGTAAAATTTGTCGGGTCACTCTACCTATTTTTAGTTCTTCAACCCCACACAAAGTCTCGTAACGGCGCAGCAAGGTAGAGATAAATGGACGACATAAATGCCCAGTTGAATCAGTTAAAACTGTCAGCAGAGGTTTTGGTGGTTGGGAGTAAGTGGCAAAAAAAGACCCCTGGATCGAAAAGAGTTGCTGCCAGCAATGAAATTCACTCGGCATTGTCAAAGACCGCGGATGACAAGTGCCTTACTGCTGCTTCTGCCTCTGGCTGCAAGTGCAGATGCCACATCAGAACTGTACAAACGGATTGCCGACCACTTCAACACAGCAATAGTAGCCTGCACCCCCGCAAAATCTGCAGTTGCTTCAAGAGAGATGCCCAGTGGTAAATACTAATCGTAATGCTGTAAGTAGTGTTGGCCAAAAATAGCGCCTCGCCTGGCCATTCAAACGCATACCATTTTTAAGTTTTGCGTGGAATTTGAAATCGTCTTATACACCATTATTATTTGGTGCTTCTAGTTTATTAACCTGCTAGCCACAGTTGTTGACAATTTTTTTGAAGGCTCGAAAATTTTTGCATTTTTTAAATTAAAAATTTTTTTTGAAAATCGTCTTAAATGGGTCCAGCATGCTAGTACAGAGACTCCACTTTCCTTTCAGTACTTACAACAAATTTTTCAGTTTTGTACCTCAAGTCAGTTATGAGACCTTTTCGAAAAGGGCAATACAGGTCTAAACACTGCCTGTAACTGCATAATTTCACCAAAAATTGTCTTTAGAGGCACTTCTAGGTGAATCCTAAGGAAGGATTTCTTAAGCAGTCGCAGTTACAGTAGGCTCAATGCAAAAGAAGTATTATGCAGGTTGCTGGATAAAATGTTGGCTGCTTCCAAAGAATTTACAAAAAAATTGCATGTATGTACGTGAATTTTCCCACTTTTTCCCTTAATTTGCATATTGATTTAAAAAAAATTTTTTTTAGTCAAAAAATTTTTTACTCTAACAACTGTGCTGCTAGCCTTCCGTAGCCTTGAATTATGCCTCTTCTGGAATTGAAAGGCCCGAGCCCTAATTAGTCAAATTCTAAAAATATTTATGGTACCACTACTACCCTAAGTACCGGCATCATGGTATCCCTACCAAATAATGATACCGTTGCCGCATATTGCGCTGAGTGTCGCATCGGCATGTCAGCTAAATGTTGGCTGTTACTGTGGGAACTACCAGCTTGCGCACAACCGATTTGCGCACAATTTTTTTATTGCAGCTCAATGTCACAACTGACGAATATTGAACAGACAACAACAGTTGCGTTATGTAGCACAATTTACACAACAATTTAAAACAATCATCATAGCACAATAAACAGGACATCTTATGCGCTTTGGCTGTGCGAAGTACAGGTGTAATGGCCTATTCCTCTTAGAAAAGCCATGCGCTCAAACCGATTTCGTACCGCTCAGCCAGTCGGCGAATTTTGCCATTGATGCGTTCGTATTTTGAATTGTGCGAAACCAGCGCTGCACCCGCGACCATCTGATCTGTCTCTCAAAGTACTCAAACAATCCTGACTGCCAAAGAGCAAGTGGGGCCTCATAGATTATCTCATCCAAACCGTCGCGTCATTTGGGTCGTGGTAAAGAGCTGGAACTCTAAGATGGCCAGGTTGTTCAACACACGGAAGCATCCAGATATTTACTTTTTCCTGGAACGCATCCTATCAGAGCAAAACAATGTAAGATGTAGGCGGTAAGATGGCAAAATTCGCAGACTGGCTGAGCGTTACAACATCGGTTTGATCGAGCGCATGGCTTTTCTAAGAGGAATAGGCCATTACTTCGCACAGCCAAAGCGCAACCAGCTTTAAGAGTCAGTCTCTGAACCGATCGAGTCTTGGCCCTTTGCCCTATTCAGACCCCAAAATTGAAACTTTGGGCTAGAGAGCTGTAAGTTGGTACACAAATACATACTTATGAGTTGTCTTTCGGCCCCAAAGGATTAGTGGATTTGACGCTCCAATCCCGAGATACAGCCTTCTGAAAATCGGCCTGCTTAACTATGGGACCAAAATTTCAAACTCGAATTTCTTCCCTACCAGCTGAAGTTGGAAGATAAAAATTTGGGTTTTTGCGTAACTTTTGGAGTACTTTAAGAATCTGCAGTCCAATTTTGTGTTAGAAGGAAAAAATTTTTTTCCGACCTCTTTGGCGGGCCATAACTCGGCTGGTACCTCCCCTAGAGGCGCTTTTTTATTTCATAACTTTGTAGCGCTTTTTAAAAGCTTCATTTTGGTATAGAATATGCTACGATTGCTGGTGGCCAATCGAGTGAAAATTGGCCTCAAATGTCACCAACTCGAAAAAATTCGCATGTTTTACTATAGACATAATTTTCCAAATCGAATTTCTGACTTAATAAACGGAGTTGAGCTTTGAAAATTTGGGTTTCCAGAGTACTTTCAGTGTGCTTTCGGAATATTTAGTGGATTTAGAATTTCGAGGAAAAAAATTTTTTTTCGACCTCTTTGGCGGGCCATAACTGGGCTGGAAACCCCCCTAGAGGCGCTTTTTTATTTCATAACTTCATAGCGCTTTTTATGAGCTTCATTTTGGCATAGAATATGCGTCGATTGCCCGTGCCTATTCCGGTGACAATTGGCCTCATAGGTTATAAACTCGAAAAAATTCCCTCATTTGGAAGGCCAAATTTTTATGAGTTCTCAACATTTGAGGCCAATTGTCACCAGAATGACCACGAGCAATCGAAGCATATTCTATACCAAAATGAAGCTTATAAAAAGCGCTATAAAGTTATGAAATAAAAAAGCGCTAAACCAGCCGAGTTATGGCCCGCCAAAGAGGTCAAAAAAAATTTTTTTCCTCGAAATTCTAAATCCACTAAATATTCCGAAAGCACACTGAAAGTACTCTGGAAACCCAAATTTTCAAAGCTCAACTCCGTTTATTAAGTCGGAAATTCGATTTGGAAAATTATGTCTATAGTGAAACATGCGAATTTTTCGAGTTGGTGACATTTGAGGCCAATTTTCATTCGATTGGCCACCAGCAATCGTAGCATATCCTATACCAAAATGAAGCTTTTAAAAAGCGCTACAAAGTTATGAAATAAAAAAGCGCCTCTAGGGGGGGTACCAGCCGAGTTATGGCCCGCCAAAGAGGTCGAAAAAAATTTTTTTTCTTCTAACACAAAATTGGACTGCAGATTCTTAAAGTACTCCAAAAGTTACGCAAAAACCCAAATTTTTATCTTCCAACTCCAGCTGGTAGGGTAGAAATTCGAGTTTTAAATTATGGTCCCATAGTTAAGCGGCCGATTTTCAGAAGGCTGTATCTCGGGATTGGAGTGTCAAATCCACTAATCCTTTGGGGCCGAAAGACAACTCATAAGTATGTATTAGTGTACCAACTTACAGCTCTCTAGCCCAAAGTTTCAATTTTGGGGTCTGAATAATGAGACTCGATCGGTTCAGAGACCGACTCTTAAAATGTCATGTTTATTGTGGTATGATAATAATTGTTTTATATTGTTGTGTAAATTGTGCTAAATAATGTAACTGTTATGTAATTACTTTGTTGTAGTTGTGCTGCAGTAAAAAAAATTGTGCGCAAGTTGGATAGTCCCGTTACTGTTTCAACCAAGTTTCAGGCCGTACACTAGTCTGTTCCGTTGTCTTAAGCACACCAAATGGCCGTACCCCCATTCGTCCAGCCACGGACAGGCTGTGTGCGCCGTAAGACGCTCGAGACCGGCGCCGATCAGAGGAGTGCTGGACATATCGTGCTCTTCCAAGGAAATTGTAAGAGAGGACCAGCTGCTCAAGGCGTCCTGCAACTCGTCTCTGCATTTGGACTGCTGCTCTAATCTAATCTGGAGTTTAAACCTGGAGTCGGCCAGAAGCGTGCGCTACAGAGGCCAGAGCGCTTGCGGTGTGCAGGCTCACATGCGCTCGTCATCTTGCAGCGATGCGCAACCGTCGGTCGGCGAGTTGGCAGCCTATTTGGAAGATTTTTTGCATATTCCTCGCAAGATGTCCGGCATGGCCGAGAGTATGTATGCGTGAGGCGGAAAATGTTCATTTCAGACTGTACATGCAATACATACGGCACTGCAAATTACGTGAACAACTGATAAAAATCCGTATACTGCACACTCACTCAGTCACCAGGTAAACTGTCGGCAACCAGCAGCACCAGAGCGTGGCCGGACTGCGAGTGCTGCTTGTTGCCAAAGGTAGCCACCGCGACCGACTCGTCAGCCCGGCGCAAAAGGCAGCATGTGCGAATTGTTGCCAGCAACCAAAAACGAACGAACACTCGACAAACGTCCGGCAGGAAACAGAGCTACTAACCTCGCCGAGATAAATACCAGAAATCAATTGCTACACTCAGCGACAACAGCATCAAAGGACACCAACCAACCAACCACATTAGCCGATTATATAATGGAGAATGGCAGCAAGTTGTCAGTTTCAGATTAGATTAGGTCTCTGCTTCGGCTGCGCTTTAAAATCATCCCTGATAAATTGCAAACAGCAACTTCAATTCGTAAATACACATCCAGCACGATTACACGCTCTCGTTAATTAATTATCACCGCGCTCCAGCCGGCTCCGTCCGCCAAACTTTGAACTTCAAATAGGGAAACCGGTTGGAGTAAAAGGTCCAGGCAAACTTTGAACGCGCCGTCTCCGTCCCCGAAAACCACTTGGTCGTCTCGCTGGTGGCTGTGCCGCGTTGCTTCTGCTTGCCCTGCGCCCACTTCTCGAACCTCTGCAGACGACTTCCCGTCACTCTCTCGTGCTTCTAAACAACCACCTCACACCATACATCTACTAGGGTTATCCCTGCTGGAAAGGCCAACCCCCCTCACCCCTAGCGATCGACCGGAATTCCGGTTCCGGTTCCGGTTCCGGTTCCGGCCGGAACTGGCGGTTCCGGTTCCGGTCCGGTTCCGGTGAAAAAGGGTACCGGAACCGGAACTTTTTCATTCACTATTTTCGATGGATATTCAGTTACATCAAGTATTATTGCGTCTGTTTAATAAAGTGCGCAGCTCAGTGGGGGCAGTAGAATTTGCATGAATGGGGAGAAATTATGCAGTTTTCCATGTTATGCATCATTAGAAATGCCTCTAAAGACAATTTTCGGTGAAATTATGCAGTTACAGGCAGTGTTTAGAGCTGTATTGTCGTTTTCGAACAGGTTTCTCAACTGACTTAAGGTGCAAAAGTGGAAAATTTGTTGTAAGTATCTGTACTAGCATGCTGGACCCATTTAAGACGATTTTCAAAAAAAAATTTTTTTTAATTTTTTAAAAAAAGCAAAAATTTTTGGCCTTCAAAAAATTTTTTTAACAACTGCCTTTAACCTTTAGCCTTTAAGGCAGCTAAAAACATCTCCCAAGGTGACAGATCAAAGCTGAAACCTGAAAATGTTGAAAAGCTTCTCTTTCTGAAGTACAATTTGCGTGCTCTTGACTACTGTTATTGAAAAGTCTGTATTCTGTTGTTGATTTGAACTTCTGCTGATGTTTATAACAGGAATTTGTACACGACGTGCCTATAAATACGTTTCTATAAATTTTGGACCAAATATTGAAAAAGTTCCGGTTCCGGTTCCGGCCGGAACTGGGTGGTTCCGGTTCCGGTTCCGGTTCCGGCGAAAATTTTGGTTCCGGTCGATCGCTACTCACCCCGACCCAAAAATACAAGTACTAGTAGTGGCTCCAGTACTGAGAAATTGACTCAGAAATCACTAATTTTTAGCCTAAAATTCGCTCTGCTAAACCGAATTTGGCGTTTCCACTGCTGATATTTAAGAGAAATCGGGGGTTTTTGGAAGCCCTTTTTGTCATTTTTTGCTTGTTTTTAGTTCTAAAACGCTATTTGGCAGCTTAAAATACCCCCCCACCCCACCTGAGGAAAAGCCCCCTACCCCCAGGTCGGCCTTGAGCTTTTAAATGTATGCGTCACACGGCCCAACCGACATCATCTAGCATTTCGGCTGAGACTTGCAAATTTCCAAATTCAAAAAAAGGAATATCGCAACTGAGTGCGCCGACCAGACCACTGCGGCCAAACTGTTACTTGAGAAGACGGAGCTGTGCCCAGCACGAAGGTGGTGAGCGAACAAGTGGTTTGGACAAAGATAACAGAACCGACCTTCTTGGCTTTGCCAGGAGCACCGTTTCTGCACATAACATCTGTGGTACCGGCCACAAATTTCATTTTGAAGTGACCACGTTTGAGCTTGGCTTCCAAAGACTGACGCACCACCACCAGCCCTTGCTCCACATAATCACAACCGCTGGTTCCCGGCTGTTCGTCATCCGCCGCTTCTCCGTTCCGCTCCACACTCCACCGTTTCTTCCTACACTGCCGCAAGTTTCTGCAACGCATAATGTAAAACTGATCCAGTTTCAAATTCTCTACCGCATCAGGTAAATAGGTTTCTGGTGCAGAGCTTCAATAACCGCAACCGGAGGTTTCTCTGCTTCGGCTTCCTCGGAACACATCAACTCCAAGAACGAGTGCACATAGGCAGACCACGCAGACTTTTCTTCCTCCTCCTCCTCTTCTACAGAATCTGTGTCCAACAGTTCGAACGTTACTCGACTGTCCTCGTGCAACTGAAACCACCGCTCAGAGTACAGAGTGGATCAGCTACCACTAACGAAGTAAGTTCTGAAGCAGTTCTGGTCGACCATCAACTGCTCTGCTTGAGCTTGGTACTTCTGCTCCATCTGCTCCCCGCTCTCTGATACAAACGTGTAACCGCCACAAGTCCGGTTCTTTTCGTGCAAAGCCAACGCCTGTACACTCAAGTCGTCAGAAACCATGTGTTGCAGCTGAAGCAAGTTTTGTGCCATTAATGCAATATTATTTCCCACTCCATCCAGCTAATTTACGCCTTCCGACTTTCCGGCATCAGAAAGTTAAGAGTCAGTCTCTGGTCAGATCGAGCACTTTGCCCTATTCAGACCAAAAATCAAAACAACGGCCTACAGCGCTGTAATTCGGCATATACATCATACATGGGCCGGGGGGTAAGGGGGGTATACCCCTCCCCCTCGGCCGGCCATACCCCCCTCGGCCGACCATACCACCCCCTCGGCCACCCACCCCCCTCCCGGAGGGAGGAAAATTCCGCTTATTTAAGGCAAAATAGGCGTTTTTTTGCCTTTTTTCGGGGGGAACCCCCCCAGGTCTCAACCCCCCTACCCCCCCTCCGGATTTTTCCGGCCCATGTATGCTGTACATGTTGGTGAGTTATCAAAGACTTGAAAAGAAATTCCAGATTTGACGCTTTTGTCCCAAGATATAGCCCTCTGAAAAAATCGGCTCGCTTAATTAACAAAGGGACCAAAACTTCGAACTTGAATTTCTTTCTTACTCATGAGAGTTGAGACTTGAAATTCGCGGTTTTAGATAATTTTTGAGTACGTAGTTTAAGAATTTTTAATCCAAAATTATTTTTGAGCAAGAATTGTTTTCGACTCCGTTTGGAGCCCACTAGCTCGTCTGCATACATGTACTAGGGGGGGTTGGGGGGGTTTACCCCCCTGCTGGAAAGGCCAAACCCCCCCACCCCCCGAGACAGGTTAAGGGACCCCTCCCCCGATCAAAAAATACAAGTACTAGTAGTGGCTCCAGTATTAACAAACTGGGTCAGAAATCACTAATTTTTAGCCTAAAATTGACTTGAAAAGCCTTTGGAAACCGAATTTGGCGTTTCCACTGCTGATATTTAAGAAAAATCGGTGTTTTTGGAAGCTCTTTTTGTCATTTTTTGCTTGTTTTTAGCTTTAAAACGCTATTTGGCAGCTTAAAATAGCGATTTTTAGCGTCCTTACTGAGAAAAACGTGCTAAAAACGCATTTCTAGGCGCTTTGGAGCTTTTCGAAATTTGGGACCCCCCACCTGGGCGAAACCCCCCCCTCGACCCCCCACCTGAGGAAACCCCCCCTACCCCCCTCCCCCCAGGTCGGCCCGGAGCTGTTACATGTATGCTCGTCTGGAATCCCCACGGCTTTTTTTATTTCAAACCGTTATAGCGCTATTTATTAGCTTAAAATTGGTGGCTCACACAATAGACTGCGATCCGAAGTTTTGAGCAACTAAGGTTTAATGGGTTCAAAATCCGGTTTTTATTATGATACAACAATTTGAAGCCATGTTCCTCGCTTTAATCGGAGATTAGACTTGAAAATCGGTGCTTATACGTAACTTTTAATGCAGTTTAAGAATTTTTGGTCAAAAATTAACTTTGATTAAAAAAATTTTATCGACCCCTTTTGGGCTAGCTTGCTCTGGAACCCCAACGGGTGTATTTTTTATTTCAAAATTTTATAGCGCTAATTATTAGCTTGAAACTGGTGATTCATACAAACAGTTGCGACTGGAGGTTTTGGAGAAACTAAGGCTTAAACGGCTCAAAATCCCGTTTTTGCCGTAGTACACAAATTTGAAACCATACCGTGGTTCCTCACTTACTGGTTTGGGATTAGACATGAAAATCGGGGTTTTAGGTAACTTTTAGGTCATCGGACAAAACAGCATATCGTGTGAACTAATCAGGGTTCGTGCGGGACCTGTCAGGGAGTCATGGAATTTGATGTATGGTCAGGGCCAATTTGATACCAGCAGAAACATCTCGCCGCCAAATGGTCCTGTCAGAACTTTACACAATACCCTTTTGAAAATCGGTTTTCTGACTTCATATGCTACTACTTAAACCGGAAATTTACCCTTTAAATACCGTTTAAATGCCTTTTACAAAGCTAATTTTTCATAATTTTCTAACACTGGTCGGAGTCTAACACTGGTCTAACTTTCCTCACCCTGGCTGGTTGGTCAGGGAATTTTGACTTTGGTCATGGAAAGGTTAGGGAATTTTGCTATGCAAAAGCCGCACGAACCCTGCTAATATGCACAGCGTGGAGTCAAAGAATTTTTTACTCAAAACTAATTTTGGACCAAAAATCCTTAAACTACTCTAATTTTACTTGTAACTTGCTGAAAAGAGAGTCTTTGGAGCGTTTAAACCTTAGTTACTCTAAAACCACGGGTCGCAGCCTATTCTGTAAACCACGAGTTTTCAACTAATAAATAGCGCTATAATAATGAAATAAAAAATACACCATTTTTTCCAGACGAGCTAGGGGGTCCAGAGGGGGTCGATAAAAATTTTTTACTTAAAACTGATTGTCGACCAGAAATTCTTAAACTACACTAAAGGTTATCTAAAAACCCCGATTTTCAAGTCACAACTCTCATGATTAAGAAAGAAATTCAAGTTCAAAGTTTTGTTCCAATAGTTAATAAAGCGAGCCGATTTTCAGACGGCTATATCTTGGGACAAAAGCATCAAATCTGGAATTCCTTTTCAGGCGTTTGATAACTCACCAACAAGCATTAGGATGCCGAATTACAACGTTCTAGGCCAAAGTTTCAATTTTGGGTCTGAATACTGAAACTTGATTCACCCAGAGACAGACTATTTCGATGGACAACCGAGTTTGTGAAGATAATCATTAACCGAAATACTAGACATGCATTACCTGTCGGACCATGGTTTGAATCAGTTTGTCCATTGTGAATGCAATATAAGCTTTTGTAGAGAACATATCCCTTACAGCATCCTCGTATTGGCTGTTGTCAACTTGGCCGTCCAACAGATTTTTTATCTCGGCTATTAAACGAGCGTAAAACTCGCTGGGCGGAGTCAATGCTGAAACGACAATTACGTATTCACGACTATAACGAGTGTCCTCAAAAGAATTATTGCTGCTGTTGACCGAGTTTGCCCCACAGCGATGAAAGTTGGCAGTAATCCACATTTATGCGTTAAATTTCAGTGGTACTGATTGGTTATTTACTGCTGGAGAGATCAAACGGAACGAAACACTCAGATTTCTCGTCACCTTTCACCTTATAGAAACGTGAGATTGGTGCCGAATAAGACAATGCGTTCAAGAGGTGGGTAAAAACTCAGTAGTAGCTCAGACTATCTCTGACGAACTCCAGCGCCAATCTTCATGCAAACACTGATTCACAACCAAATACAACACCTTTTTTGTTGAGTTTGAGCGCTTCGGCTGGGGGCTGTTCTTGTTTCGAGTTAGTCGACTTCCTGCGATCGCTTTCCAGTTCGAGGTGCAACGCTTGCGCGTGGGTTTTGAGAGAACTTAGCCTCTCGCACATAATGTGATGGAGTCGCAAGAAGACATACCACGCGTTCGGAACGTACAACATCGAATAACCACACAGCGACTGCAATATGCCAGTATGCAACTGTGCTTACTTAATCTCAATCAAATCGATACCTTCGGTTGACGTCTGTGCAGCAGACCATGAGCCTGACCGTTTGCACCAGACTCTGCCACGGCGCGTCCGCTCCGTCTCAGTTTCATAGAAAGCCCCTCTTTGTCGCCATCGGTGTCGTCTTCTTTTTCTAAAACCAACTGCTGAATTATGAATTCAGAATTTCGAATAGTAGGACAACCGTCGTCTCCCGGTGGGGAATCGTCCTCGTCGTCAGATAACGGCTCCCGTTGGAGACCAAACAAATTCGGCAAAACCTGACGGAGAATGCGCTTAATACGAGACTTTTCCTCCTTCTGAACACCTGAAATCGGTTCATTTCGTTAGCAAAATTAAGACACATAAGCGACTGCAAATAGACGAGTGACAGCTTACTTGTTTGTCGCCTAACATGATGAATTAGAAGGTCACTGATGTCATAGATGACTGTGCGATCGTTTGGGTAGCCGAGCTGCATGTGCGGTCCGTTCAGAGGTTCTGTCTCCGTGCCTTCCTCCATTCGCTCTCTGCGCTACAAACATAAAAGACTTGGAAGGAGAACACACGCACGAGTCTATCTCATCACTGCTGTCGATTTGTCCACAATCAAACACACATTCATGCAGTCTTAAAGAGTCAGTTGCTGTCATTGAAACCGATTTTAGCATGCAAGCAACAGACAATAGAAGCCAACCTCGTCGTAGAGGGTTTCGATTTGGTTGAGTAAAACTTTCGATCGTAATTGCTTGAGATCGTGCTGCTTGAAAGTGATTCCCTGATGGTCGAGCGACTTCAGATGGTACTTCTCGTACTGTTCTCGCCAGATCTTATTGAAACCTCTTTGAGCCTCGCGCCACTCTTCGTCTTTAGCTTTCAACCTACAGCAGTCTAGGATAAAGAAAGATTGTAGGAGCGTTGAAGAAAGTGGCCAACCGTTTTAGAACCAAAGGCACGGCAACGGAGGGGTTGCGGCGGAGACCATCGATTATGTCGTTGGCGCGGTCACCGTAGATGCGTCGAATGGCACGAATCATGAGAGCCGGCGACTTGGATCCCAATGACTCGTCCAACCGAAACTTCCGCGCGTCTTCGTTGGACAAACGACACAACTTGCGCTGCACCGCCTCCAAGTTGTGTATGGCAGAGGTATTCGTATCGATTACAATGCTCAACTGAAAGTAAACGTAAGAACGTATCGTTAAAGTCAGTGAGATGGCTTGGACGGTTGGAGATGGCATTATAATCAATCACTGCGCACACGTCACAACCGACATAAATAGTGTTGTCCATAAAAAAAGACCGCCGGTGTTTTTCGAATTTTCCGAATAATTTCAAATGGCCACCATTCCGTCGACTTTCAACCGCGTGAAAAGATTTCTTGCACGATTATTATTATTTGTCTACAGTTTGTTTCGGACAAGTCAAAGCCAAAATTTTGCAGGTTAACTGATCTATACATAGACTTGAAAGCCTAAGAGGTCAGCTTTCTAGCACAATCAGTTAAAATCTGGCGGACTTTTACTCTCAGTGAAGGTGAAAATTAGCGTTTCCAAAAATGACGGTCATGCTCTCTGAACATAAAGCACGACTGTATAGCCTAAGTTAGGTGTTCATTGTGTTGCCTTAGTTGAGGCGATTACAATCCATGACGACACTAGTTGGTATAGTCCTGGGCCCGTATTCATAAAACAATTTAGGACGTAGGATTTCCTAAATCTGGCCTTTAGGACGCCGCGCGGGCCGTAGGACAATTCATAAAACTTTGCTTAGGATGGCCGCTCTTAGGAAATCCTATGACGTAGGACGAAAACCTTAGGTAGGTCGCGAGCTACCTACGGCCGCTTAGGACGTAGGTTTTAGCGTGCGTTGCATGCGATAAACACTCTTGGTTGCATGTCTACCAATATCTCGACTAGAAAACATAATTACAAACTTGAAATTAGTAGTAAACATTTAAATAGTCATGTTTTCATTGAAAATGAAGTGTTCTTAGCTTTTTACTTTCATAACCGTTTGCCCTGTATTAATGAAAAAACGGCTAAATTACGGTTACAGAACAGAAATGACTACTTCTAGACTAAAACTTGGGGTTCCGGTCGGTTCCAACAACAAAATATGAGTCAGGTTTGAATTTCCCTCCTAAACATGTCGTGCGGCGGTGGCTCAAACCGCTAATAATAGGCGCTTAGGATTTCCTACGAGTATGATATCCTAAACTGTTTTATGAATAATCCTATCATACGGCGTAGGATGTCATACTCCTAGGATATCCTACGGCCAAATAGTACGTCCTAAGCGCCTTAGGTTGTCCTAAGCTTAGGATATTTTTATGAATACGGGCCCTTCTTTCTGTACAAAGGAGACAACCTCATTTTTGAGAATGCCAAATTTTCACGTTCACTGAAAGTAAAAATGCGCCAGATTTTAACCGGCAGTGCTAAAACGCTGACCTCATCGGGGGATATAAAGATTGGTTAACCTGTAAAATTTGGGAAAGATCCGACGAAGGGTTCGTGAGATATTTATGTTCAAATTTGACGTCTGAAAATTCGGGTCAGTTCATTTCGGAAGGGCATAACCTCAGGTTACAGAAGCTTAGTAGGCTAGAACTTGGCCAACAAAACAAACTCTTAACAAATACTAATAATGGTGCCAAAAATCTTATTATTCGGTTGAAAACTGACGGAATGGCGGCAACTTGAAATTATTTGGAAAATTGAAAAAAGGCCATGCGGCCAATACTGTAGAACAAACCTCGAAGCGTTCGTCTTCCGTTCTGTACATGAACTCTTCATATTGGGTTTTCTTGGATGCTACGTATGAGCTGTCCTCAGATGCCCAGCTCGGAAACGACACCCAACTCGTATTTATCACCTAAACCGAGAGAGTGAGCAATCAAACCAATCACACTGTCGAGGAGCGCACCTCGTCACACAAAGGAGTTTTCCCGGAGCAGTGAGGCTGCTGGAAGGAGGCTGGAAGCGCTCTGTAACTGACGCCAAGTCTTTTGCAAGAAGCATAGTCTAGAACGCCTTATTTAACCGGAGTCAAAAGCAGTGCTCAAATTAATTTACCAATCTCCATTGCCAAGTCGGAGCTGATTCCTTCTTGTTCTTCGACTTTGACAGGAATTGCATCAACATAATCGCTGCGATCATTGCAACCGATGAAATTCTTTAGCCAGCGCATCAGATCTGGGAACTTTCTAAAGATGCGCTAGCATGAGATTCTACAGCGCTAAGATCTGTCCTACCCCAAGAATGGATACAAGAGTTCAATCAGTTCCGACTTCGAAATAAGATCCTGGTTGAAGAGCACCAAACACCGCAGAAAGTTGTCATACACTTCATCACTCTTGAACGCTTTACGAACCTGCAAACAAGATAAAGAATACACTATTTAAAGAGATTACCAGAGAAACCTTATCGAAAAACTGGAACTCCTCAATCGTTCCATATTTGGCTGCCTCAGTCATCTCGATATCATAACTGATCTCAGGCTTTCGAACCTTCTGAAAATCAATCGTCTTTACTGCAAATTGCAAATAGAAAAAAAAATTAAACCAAAGCTTAGGTTTGAGTCACCGTTTTAAAAAGTCACGTCGTAGCTTGGCGAGGCTAAAAAATCGCCGTTCCGACAAGAATTTGCATAACTTTCAAGCGTGCAATGGGAAAAGCTTTCAAAAAAAACCAAAAAGGGATCGACGACACGACACATCGCACCATTTGCGCAGTTACACCGACCAGCGCTCTACTCTGTTCATACCTTGGGCGGACTCGCAGTTTCTTGCGAAGGAGAGGTAGAAGTGGTTTGTCGCTTAAGGGTTAGCGTTCCTGTGGTGACCAGCGGTGGGGGAGGGGGCGGTGCAGGTGGAGGGGTGATGGAGCCTGACGCTTCCTCCTTCGGCTCCTCCTTCGGTTTCTTGACGGGTTCTTCGCAAACGGGCGGAGCATTGTTCTGTTGGTGAACTGTCTGTGGCGGCGGCCCTTGTGAAGCGACCGGGCTTTGCTGAACTCCTTTGGACAACTGAGTCTGCACCGAATTGTACAGACCAGGCCCGGTAGCATCGGGAAGAAACTGACTAAACTCCCGTAGCAAATCCGGCTCGTTTTCAAACAACTTTGACACTGACTGGTAAACTTGGCTCTCGCTTAGAACCGGCTTGTGACCGAGCGAACCCTGAAACCAACAGCATGGCCCAACTAGGGATGCAACCGAATACCGAAGCGAAACCGAATATTGATAATTCGCAGGCGCAATTGCAAAAATATACTGTCTAACTAATATTTCTTGTTTTTGCTAAACTTTTTGATGCTAAAAAAGCTGTAGAGTGATGTATTTTTTGAATACTATAGATTTATCCATGCCTAAAATACATTTAACAGGGGGGTCTGCCCCCATCCGACTTAGCCGGGTCGACTTAGCTTAGTGTGCCGCTCTGGCGACCCATAGTCCCCTGACTTTCCCAGTCAAAAGCCGAAAAATCCGACGTTTTCAAAAAATTTTTGTGATATTTTTAGCCAAGAACTCGTGCTAAGCATGTGCACGGCTGCAGTCCTTTGCTACCGCCAAACCACAGCAAAAATATTTGAAAAAAATACAGTAGCCTTCAAAAACTAGTCTGAACGGTATTTTGAACATAGAACTAAACACTTTAGTAGTTTTGAAGAGGCATGATTGAGCCACTGCCCAACCAGGGCGAGAAATTTTTTAAAAATTAGCGTACTGATATAGACTGAATTACAGGCACTTTGATTGCTGCTTCTACAACCATATTGCATGTTTTATGAAGTGACGCCAAATATTTCCCATTGACAAATTTTGAACCCCTGACCGGCACAAACCCTGCTAGTCCCAACTATACTTCTATGCTGCAGCTTTGTATAAAAGCATGCCTATAAACAATGTTCACTTCATACCGATTTCAAGTCACGTTGTTCCTTTTGATAGGAGTGCAAAATTTCCAAAAACTGCTTGTAAACTTCAGGGCTGTGTTGAAACCGATTCTGCAAAAAACAGCGAAATACGTAACTAGGTACAAGCACATGTCTAATTGCGCACCTTTATTTTGTTAACGTAACTGATAGCGTGATTGAATTCGATGGCCGGGCGCGCGTACACTCCGTGTCCGTCGACAGCGTCCTGACTCGTAGTTTTCTTGGCAGCCGCTTCATTGGGAGAGAGAGCGTTCTTCTCGGCCAAGGTGTAGCCCTGCAACAGTCAGTTGCGAGATTGCGAAGGCAGGAGAAAGAGCGACGGCAGGGCAGACCTCGCTTATGACTCTGCTGTCGCCGTTGGGAGTGCAGATAGAGATTCGCTCGCCGTCGACTTCAATTTTGTAGCCGGGCGGAAGGAAAGTGTTGAAGCCGACGATGAGATTGGGGCGTCCCCGAAACAGGGTGCTCACTCGCTGAATCACACCCGGAGTGTCGATCCTAAAACTGCGCAGAGTGACACGGCGGCCGGCAATGCATCAAACGTGTGCACCAGCCAGCGCCGGCGCACCAAGAACACCTCGATTAAAACGGCAACACTACTTGGCTGGCCATTTATCGACTAAATACAATTTGGTCCGTGTCGTAAACTTCTGTCTACTAATCCTCTGTTCTAGTTGCACGAAAAAACCTACGCCTGCGACTTAAAATCCTTCATGATGTCCAGAAAATCGCTGTAAACTTGCGGACGACTGGCAAACTGCACCTTCACCTGGTCCAAATACGACAGCGCATCCTCAACTTTGAGTTTCTGAAACGCACAATAATTATGCAGAGTATGCAATCAGTTAGTTAAAAGTTACTTGGCTGGCAGCGCAATTATCAGACGCAGCATTTGTGGTGCCACTGCCCTGGTGAACATGATTGGTGCCCGAGGAAGCGGTCGCGCCAGAACCCGCAGAGGACCTGCAAACAGAAAATTTAACAATTCTGAACATAAATGCCATAAACGCTTAGACAAGAAAGAGGAACGGAAGTCCGAACAAAAACAACTTAACAGGAGTCTATTATACCATGTGTTTTGTTTTTGTAGGCAAAGAAAGGTACTTCTTAATACTTAGCTAAGCTTCAGTGCAAGGGTTCACATCAAAGGAAAGGCAGTAACGCAGAAGAGAAATCGGGTCCCACCATCTATGTATTCTTTAGAGAAATTCTTTTCGGACACAGCAGAACTCGGTTACAGTCCAAAACTGGAGCGCAGTCAGTTAACTACATACCCGGAAGCCACCACTTCAGTGGCGGTGGTGTCATGTCGGGTTGGGGGTCTGGTGCTGATGATGGGCCGGTTGCAGAGGTTCCCAGGCAACACAGAGGAGTTCTTGATGACGCCGGCTCCGGTGGCGGCCGAGTTGAGAGTGAAGGTGGAAGGGGAGGTGTAGGCTCCTGAGAAGATGGAACTCGCAGGCATGAGGCCGGGCTGCGGTCTGAAGGGGGAGAAGGGCTGAGCGTAGTGCGCCGCCGATGCGGCAGTCAGTCCGTGCAGCAGTCCGGCTCCGGCAGAAGCGGCAGTGGCCGATACCGGCTTCTTGAGATCGAGATCGTCACTACTCATACGCGGAAGGTGGGGCGGCAGTCGATTGGCGGCTCCAAACGTCGACTCCTCGGCAGACGCACTCATTCTAGACTCGGCACCACTCCACCTTGGACAGACGGACAGAGATCCTTTCTCAAGCAACAGAAACACCGTTAAGAACGACAACGCTCACGGAGGCACCATACTCTTGCGCTTCAAACTGATGCAAGTATGGCCGCTCCGGACGAAAATACCACGCCGCGCAGGGGTGACAGCCTTGTTGCCTCAATGACAAATGGGGGTTTTCTGTAGGTCTGCCTTTCTTGTCACCGTTCCTATTCTACTGAAACTACGGAGTTGAAAGGATTTGCCTGTTTAAACTGGCTCTAGATTTGTTAACTGACACGTAAGGGCTTGCAGTGTAACCACAATCTGTGCTGTGCTATTTTCAAGTTTTTTTTTGTTTGCCAACTAATAATATGAAATAATAATTTAAATTATTCGACGTTGAAGAAGAATAATCCGGCACTGGCACGTGGTTATCTGTAGTTAATTGGCTGTCCAGTGTCCGTGGTTCGGCAACAAGCGTGACTGGTGTTTTGTTTCCAGGCTAGCTTACCGCGATGGCTGAGTACGATTTGACGTGGAAAGTTGGAGAGTTTTTCGATCGACATTTGGTTTTCCCTTTGCTGGAGTTCATAACCTACCGAGATGTAAAGGCTGATGAGACTTATGGAGACCTGTGTTAAGAGTGAGTCAAGATGGCTGTTTGTAGATTTACGATGAAGCTGACCTGACACGCGCAAAGTTGGAGCTGATGAAAAACACCAATATGGTTGACTTTTACATTGAGAGCTACGAGGCTTTGCACGGAAATGTCCCTGAAGGTATCAGGTCTGACTGACTGCTATTTGTGCTTGTGTTGCGTTTGTGCCTGAGCGGTTTAGCAGGAGACACGGGCTTGGCTACAAAATGCCGAATTCAAAATGCCGAAAGGTAACGAAATGCCGAATGGGCACGAAACGCCGAAAGTCAGAATTGTGCTAAAATGAGTAGGAAATATATTTCATTGCGTCTGATATGCACTGTTTATTATGCACGGCCGGCATGCCTGGCCCCTGGCAATACATAGAGTCAAACCCATGGCCCTGAGCCACAAATTATTGCTGTTTACTACGGGTTGAGCATGGATTTGCCTAGGTTAGTTAGTCAAGTAAGTAGAGTTAGAGTGTCAAATCGTCCAGATAAAAAGTTGAGTTTTAAGTATTGTACCAATATTCTCAAATTCGTTTTTTGGTTTTGGTTGTTTTGCAGGGGGAGCAGAAAACTGAGGGAGTGGTTAGCTAACTTGAAACATACATGGGCCCCATCCTCGCCTAAGGGGGTTTACCCCCATCCTCGCCGGCCCATACTCCCCTCGCCCACAAGGAGAGGGAGGAAATTTTCGCTTATTTAAGGCAAAATAGGCGTTTTTCGGACTTTTTTGCCCTCCTCCGAGGTCTCCAGACCCCCCTCCGGATTTTTCCGGCCAATGTATGACTTGAAATTATCAATTTGGGAGTACCATGCTGGTGCGAAAGCGCAAAATGCATTCAGAAATTTGTCTGCCGAACAGTCTATTGTTTGAAACGACCCGAGGGCCTAACTACCCCTCCCCAGCAAATGAACTTGTCAATCATGCACGTAACAAATAGAGAGTCTGGGGCTCTGCCTCTAACTGACACAGGCCAGACAGAGACACTCCGATCGGGAACCTCCTCCCCCAGAGATGGTTTTCCTCAACCCCTTTCTCCCCTTCTGATTTTTCTGGCAAGTACCTAATATTTCAACAAATTTCTACAACTTATTTTGATCAACAAT
Source organism: Sabatieria punctata (assembly GCA_030248155.1). NCBI lineage: Eukaryota > Metazoa > Nematoda > Chromadorea > Araeolaimida > Comesomatidae > Sabatieria > Sabatieria punctata. The sequence goes on from JASANB010002162.1 coordinate 33,613, forward strand.
AACAGCTCTGATTTTTTTGAATGTTTTTTGGGAATTTTACGATTTTTATATGTTTTACAATTTGTTTTTGCGAAATTTTCTTGTCCTGGAGGCCTGTTAAAATTTATCTACTGTAAATGCAAAAAAATCACAAAATTAAGTTCTTGAAACATTAAATATTTGTTTTAAACAGTCAGGGAATTTTCCGATTTTGGTCAGGAAAAAGTCAGAGAATTTGGAAATTCTTTAAAATATCTTTTTGCTGAGTGGAACTCATCTTTTAAGCAACGAACAAAGCTGAAATTTGGCAGGTAGCTCAGATCTGTGGGAACCCTGATTAAACAAAAAACACCTCACTGGCGCTGACTTGCAATACAGCGGCTGTGCATAATAAATAGTGCATATCAGGTGTAATGAAATGTATTGCGCACTTTTAGCCCAATTCTGACTTTCGACATTTTGACCTTCGGCATTTGGTACCCATTCGGCTTGTTGACTTTCGGCATTTTGACCGGCTCCCGAGACACGACATCGTATGACAAACAAACTTCGCTTTGTCAGGAAAGCTTCGGCGAATTTTGTAAACTGCTGGTCCCCCTTTTGTCTTTAATTGTTGTGGATGAGCAAACAGATCGGTCTTTTTCCTTGATCTCTCTGACTCTGTACCTACTTTTGGTAAGAGATCGCAACTTTTCGGAAGCCATGTCAAATCTGCAAGTTTATTGATCAAAATCGAATTTTTCGTTTACTAATAGACATAAAAATTTAGGGTTTTAGAGTACTATCAAACTACTTTAAGAATGAATGTGAAATTTTATTTTTGATGAAAATTTTTTCTCTACCCCCTTTGGGTCTTTCTAGCTCGTCTGCGACCCCCTAGGAGGATTTTCATTGCAGAATTTAGCTACATTTCGGTTATGAACATGTTTGGCTATTTCCCCGCGTTTTTGAGAAAGTTGAGTTTCAAAAACGAAAAATCTGGGGTACGATTATACCTAAGGAAAGAAACCGTTCAGTTGGATTGTGAATGAGTTCAGAATTGTTGGAGAAGCGCACGAGGGTGGTGGAGCAGCTGCGGACGATGCAGCAGCAGACCAAGCCAATTGTGGATATTTTGGAAGACGAACAAGTCACGCAGCACATACATTCCACTTCCAGGTCAGTAATTGCTGCCATACATGGGCCGGAAAATGGGTTGGTGGTAGTCAAAATCCGAAAATTTGGGGGTGGGCCTGCCGGTTTGTGGGGGTCACGGCGGTTTTTGTGGGTGGGGTCGTTTGGGGGGGTCGAGCTCAAGTTGGGGGGTGGGCAACCCCCCCCCGGCCCATGTATGATTGCTGCCCAATACTGTTGTTTGTATTGGATTTTCCGAATGTATACACATTTGCTGTTAATTGTGTATGGTAATTTGTGTATACACATTTAACAATGTGTATTTTTTTTGTATATTTGTATATGTGTATTGTACTGAAAATGCAAATGTTTGGCCAAATTTTCTACCGGAATTGCTGAAAAAAAGTCAAATCTCTTAAAATCCACTGCCTGAAAACAACGATAGCTTTGAAATTAAGTTGCTTAGGGCCATTGTAAGGCTTTATGAGCAGACATGGACGAAGAGGTGCTGAGGTGGGTTGGCCCCCCTCAGGCTCTGACCTACCCCCCTCAGCCGGCCGCTACACCCCTCTGAATTTTTTGGAAGAATTTTGTATAGAAAATTATGATAAAAATATGCCTGGATTAGGTGTAAATGAGTTCAGAATAGCTTATTTTAACTTATTTTAGCGAAAAGTAAGCAAAAAAACTTTGGTTTTAGCAAAAAATCGGACTATTTTGCTTACCATCCCCTCGGCCCCCTCAGGAATTGAAAATCTACCCCCTCAGCCGAAATGTTAGCCCTTGTCTGTTTATGAGGATATCAACTGTTTATTTCTGCAGCAAAAGCATCGAAATTTTAGTTTTCTGTTTCCAAATTTTAACGACTTCTACTGATCAAATTAAAAAACAAGTGTGTATGGTAAATGTGTATGTGTATACACAAACAATAGTACTGACCGAAACTGAAATGGATCCTTTCTTCTTTTCAGAGATCGAGACGGTCGTCAGCTAATGGAATTTCTTGTGAAAAACTTTGACGTAAGGAGAAAACTTGCATTTATGTTACACACGGTCAGCTTTGCCTGTCTGTTGTTTTGTTTTAGTTTCATCACAATATGTTGGACCAGTTGTACAGCTACGCCAAATTCCAGTACGAATGTGGAAACTATCAGGCAGCCTCAGAATATTTATATTACTATCGGCTTCTGGTACTGCCTTGCTAGGTCGGCACATGAGTGTATACGCTTTCCAAATAGGTACCACAACATGATGCTAACTATTTGAATGCTTTGTGGGGCAAACTGGCAGCAGAGGTGTTGCTACAAAAATGGGACGTTGCTAAAGATGATCTGAGTCGACTGAAAACTTACATTGACAATAACGTACGTTTTCACTTATTTTCTAACTTCATGCTTCTCGTATCCATAGATGAGTGTGGCGTAGGCTTGCAGAATGTGCAGCTAGACTGTGTATGTGTCATTGGTGGTATTAATAAGCAAAGCATTGCATGTTTCACAAGTCTGCACTAAAGACTGGTCTGTGTTAGATCGGTGCTATTTCGCAGGGATGTCTGACATAAAACGAGTAGTAGACGTTTCAGCCGTTCGACACAGAACTGGAGTTGTTGCAACAACGGGCTTGGCTAATTCACTGGAGCCTTTGGGTTTGCTTCAATCATCCGAAGGGCAGAGACGACATAATTGAAATGTGTCTTAATAACCAAAAGTAAGTCGAAAGATTGCTCGTTCATCCTATCTATGCAGATTTGGGCAAAGGCGGCCAGGGTGTGGGTTTATTAGAATGTTGTTTAGAATTAGAAGAATATAAATTTATGCCTAAATGAGCTGAAAATCAACTCAACAAAATTAATTTAACCGGCTTAACGAAAAATATGGCGAAAACGTTGATTTAGCCAGGAGGACCCAACTACGCCAAATCTCGAAATATGTGCCGGGCCACTTCAGGTGGCCAGAATTCAAATGGCTGCCATTCGCGCATTTCTCAAGCTATTGGCACGCGGCTAGTGGGCTGCGTAGCTGAGACAAAGGGCTTTCTAATAAGTTACACAATTTCACTATGGGCCAATTTTTAACGCAAATTTTTAACCATTTTTCGCGGTTGAAAACGATCTAGAAATTTGAAAATTTGCTCATTACTGAAACGGTCGTAACTTTTGGGCAATAAAGAGCTACGCATATCTGATTACACTACGTGAAAAATCTCCTCGAGAAAAATATTTTTAATGCCATCAGCTTCCAAATGGATCAATTCAGCTGGCCTGAGAAATGCCCTGCCTAACATGACCTATATTTTTAAAGTGCGAACAGTACCTGAAAAAACTCAATACCCAATGCTTGCATAGCTGGGCGAAAAATTGCATTTCAGCGAACAGGTACATTTCAGAGATGCAGCCAGCATCTTTTGCACTGGGATTAAAATTTTGGAAGTGGTCTGGGCCCATCCAGGGCGAGAAAATTTTGAGAAAATAGCCTTTGAGAAAGAGTCTAAAAGCCATTCTGAGTGTAAAATTAGCAGAAATTAACAGTGTGAGTACTGAACAATGCATAATTCAATCGCATTTCTTATTTTTGACGAATTCTTTTCGTAACTCGAAGAAAGGGTGTACAACCCCCACAGCCCTGGGTACGTACGTACATATACTGGTACATTCTGTATCATTAGAAATGGCACAATTTTCATTTTAGATAAGAACAGGGAAATTAATCACATCACCACCGGAAGTGGCTCGGCATATTTCTAGATTTGGCGCAGTTGGGTCCCCCTGATTTTAGCCAAAAATCAGTTTTTTTAGTTACCGTCCACCAATCCCCTTAAGCGCTTCAGCTAGCGCTACCCAAGAAGATTTTAAACTCCTCGCCCTCTGCCAAAACGCTAGCCCTTGTTTGTTCGTACGTCCGTTCGTACACGATTTTCAGTTACTTGAACACGTTGCAAGTGCTGTGTCCGCACGTGCTACGCTATCTGGCGGTAGCGGTGGTGACGAGTAAGAAGAGGAAGCAGTGCTTGAAAGACGTGGTCAAAGTGATCAACCTGGTTTGTTCTGACTTCCCTGCTTAGCGGTTGATGCGTAGTTATCCTACAGGAAGCCTACAACTATCAAGACCCGGTGACAGAGTTTCTGTTGTGTTTGTACGTCAACTACGACTTTGACGGTGCGCAACAGAAACTGAAGCAGTGCGAAGAGGTACAGTTACTAAGATAGTCGTATTACGGACGGTCGTTTATCCAGTAGCCCCTGATGAAGCTTTCCCTTTTCTCTTTTTCTTTTCTGCAATCATTTCACCCAAGTCCTTTAGAAACAGTCAAACTGATGATTTAATTTAACGGCAAAAATTTGTCCATAATTTGAGTTCCAGAGCAAGCAAACCTAAACACCTTCAATGTATGACAGTCAGGCACTTAACGCGTTTAGGGTACTGGCACCATATGGTGCCACTAGCCTAGGTACCCTAACCATGACGACCGGTGTAGATGGTGCATCAGCTGATTAGAATGCAGAAATGTTGGTAGGTGTTGGCCAACGATTTCTTCCTGACAGCATGTTTGGATGACTTCATCGAGTGTGCGCGTCTTCTGGTCTTCGAGATATATTGTCGTATTCACCAGTGCATCAGCATTGAGTGGGTTTTGTTGGCTGGCTGTGGCTGCATCACCACCGTTGTTTTCAATTTAGGATGTTGGCACAGAAGTTGAACATGAACGTGGACGAGGCCGAGAGATGGATTGTGAATCTGATAAGGAACGCTCAGCTCGATGCCAAAATAGACTCCCAGTTGGTCAGTTGTTGCAGCTGTGCTTGCTTCTGCAAAAACTGTGCCTTCTCGTTCAGGGCCACGTTATTATGGGAACGAAGGCAATTAGTATTCATGAACAGGTCATGGAGAACACCAAACGATTGTCGTTTCGCGCGCAGCAAATGGCGTTTCAGATAGAAAAGTCAACACAGGATAAACAGTCGAAATCAGCGGTTAGTTAGTGCTGGAGAAAAGACAAAAGTTCCTAATCGGGTTTGTTTCTAGGCATGGGTTCAAGAAGATCGTTATTGAACTGATGTACTTTGTCTTGTTTCTTATACATCAACGTACGAGTTAGGTACGAGTTAAAGCTTTTACAGTCAGAAAGCGGTTTCACCCATTTCTGTATCAGTTTCTCTTTCCCGGTTGTCTGAATCGGAAGTACTGGCATAGGCACGGTTGTACACGTTGCTCTTCACTCGGAAATCGTCTAGACTTGGTCTAAAACAAACGAACTCCGCCTGATCCTGTCTCGGTTGACTGTTGGATTCGGTTGCATGTGCAACTGGGCCGTTATAGGCATCGATAACAGTTCCGCCGCCTTGAATTGCTTGGTCTGGCTTAAACTTGGAAGTCTGTTTCTTTCGATACTGCTCCAAAGGCAACTTGCAGTGAAAGGTATAGCTAATGTTCTTTTTGCTTTGGCCGTCTTTTAATTCGGTCGAGCCGGTATCGGCGCCAGTCAGCGCGTTTATGTGGAAGCAGCGATAGTAAAGAGCCATCGATATTAGTCCGAATGCGGTACCGCTCCATCCGATCGCTATGGCGTGTGCTCTGTACCACGGCTGCATCTGGTGGGCTGAAGTATAGACTATCCAAATGCAGATGAGCAGAGTGTTTTCGGCCACCATCAACGTGTAGAAAGCCACCGCTCGGACCGTTCCGTTGGACGAGCACTTTGGGTTGCAGTAGTCAATGCAAGAGATCAGACCGAATGCCAGCGATTTGAACAGTTCGGCAAAGACTGACTTCAGTTCAGTTGAGGCTTGGTGGAAGATGGGAAAGAGCAAGTAAAGGGCGCCAACCATTAGCAAACAGTGCAGCGCCAGCACCAACAGAACGTAATAGGTGTAGATGGCAGCATACAAACTGAGCGCCACAATTCGGCTGCTGACCGTACCCAGTCTCCAGAGCAACTGCGACAGTATTCCGGGCCAGCTGAGACGGAAACGGTCGACTTTGGAGGGAAGAGTCTTCCTGTTTACCGCCGCCAGCGCCCAACAAAAGTCCAACAATGCCAGCAACGCCGTGACGGTGTAGAGAGTCGCCACTGGCTCTGTGTAATGGCGCGCAGTGAAGATAGTGAGACAGAGACAAGATGTGAGGGAAGATAGACAAGCGTGCATTAGTCTCAGCAAGCAACATTCACAGGTGAGTCGTCTGACCAAGTCAGTGTTGGGGTCGGAATCAAATAAGGCAACGTAGCGCCAGAGTAAACCCAGCTGTAGAAGGTGCAAGCTGACTACCACACCCAGATTTGCGTCCTTGCTGGTGTGCTTCAAATACCACACAAAAGAGACAATGTTTGTAACCAAAGTGGCCAATATAAAGCAGCTAATTAGGACTCCGAAGCAGACGTAGAATCCGTCGCGTTTGAGCTCGAAGAAGGTTGTCGCTTGTGCCACGGTATTAACCAGATGAATCACTGCCGACACCGATACAAAGACCGAGTCGCAGACAGGAAGTGGCATGTCTGCTTTCACATAATTGGTCACGGAGCTAGATTCAAGTCAGTACAGTGTCAGGTTGCCACACGGACAACAGGAAAGGTACAAGTGAGCTCTGTTGTCAAGGCAACGGCGTATGTTTGATGGCCTCCAAATGCCGTCCTGACCTGCCCAAACCTGTCTTCGACTCGGGCTATGACTGCGGCCATTTTTAAACATGGCTGACTGTGTCTCGCTGAGCAAACAATGCCATCTGTCTTCTGTTGTGACAGAATTACCTCGACACCGATCACATCATTGGCCTGTCATTTGTCATTTGGAGAAACCGAAATTCACCTAGAGCCATTGCAGCGATCAGAGCTGTGTTCGAGTAAGTCGGCCACCGGCAGAAAAAAAGCAGTCACTGCCAACAAATACGTACAATGTACATACTTTACCTACGTATTACATTCCTTTATATTGTAGCACTTGGTAGGCTACTATTGCGTGCTGAGGTGAACTTTACGAAAAATAATTTGCGGGAACGGTGGTAGTGTAAACACCTGATCATATGAAACGATGATAGCGAATAGTACGTAGTATGTATGTACGAACGAATGATGACACTACACACGCAACAAACTTCCTAACAGACTTGCGGCACATTACTTATTATTTTTCGACATAAAAGGAGTTTGAACCAATTTGTGGTGCATTGCCAATACCGGACGACTGTGGCTCTGTAGGAGCTCTGCGAGCGCGACACCATCGAATCAGAAGCTCGACAAATTCTCCGACAGTCAAAAACGACATTCCCGCGTACAAACCCAGCGTTCCGCCCAAACTGGATAACAGCGAGTATATTGTGTATTCTGCCGACTCTGTTATTGATTCGTAATTCAGCTCCTGAAGCATTCCAATAACAGTACGTGTGTGTACATACTTGGTCGTAAAGATGTGAAAGCGAGCATACCTCAAAATAAACTTGGATTTTGGCCAGTTTCAGCTCATCCTGTTGTCCCATGGTCTTCTGTCGTTGTTGCCACTGTTCCATTTTGGCCTTCAGATAGGGCTCTCGGGGCCAATAACTGGTGGTGACTCTGGCCGAGTGCACTTGCTGGTAGCAAGGTTGTGGACAGACGTCCAGGTCGCACAAACTATTTTTCACAATTGATTTTGTCATCTAAAATGTGCTTGTAAATGCTGAGCTTTCACAATCGGCCGTACTCACTTCGCGAACGCAGGTGAGGTCTTCCTGCTCGGTGAAATCGCAGGCACGAGGTCGATTGGTTCGGTACCGTTTGCTGTGCTCGAAGAAACGATCCATCTGTTGATGGGTTGCCACAGAGACGTCGACACAATTGCATTTGTCCATGATCACTTTTACGAAGCAGTCCTTGCTGCACTCTTGGTAGGTGTAATTGAGAGTTGTCAGTTCATTTTGTACCCACTCGTCGAATCTAAATCAGCTCTACACCTATGTGCGCTTAGCCCAAACCAGCTGAGCCCTTAGGTGTTCAAACGTCCATGCAATGTGCTTACATTTGGTATATGCTGGAAGGACCGAGTTTGCCCCTATCGGCTTCCCTGATTTCAGTCGAGCAGTCAGTGTTGTCATAGGGCAGCGGCTTCCGGCTGATCATCCGCTGCGTTACAGCCACAGCCGTTTGCGAATTGGGAGCGACGGTAAAGCCGAGGTCGTCCGGGAAAGGTACGTACCGCGGCGAATGCACCAGCACCTGGAAGGACAGACTCAGTTCAACTCTAGCTCACTACCCGAACTCTGAATCCCGAAGCATCGGAACTGATGTTGTTGTAGTCCTTGTCCTGCACGTCCAGAGTCAACGACACTCCGTAGTTCGGTCCAACAAAAGCTGAGAAGTCAGAGCCGGTGACGAACATTGTGTAGCAGTTGCCGTATTTCGGATGCTGCCACTTGGTAAAGTTTTTCGGCCGGCACTGGCGCCCTTGGAACGTGCAATCTATCAGCATTTCGTGCATCTGATGGCCTACTTTGGAGACGTTCACCTACCAAAGAGGACAGAACCGTTTTCACTCTACCTTCTACATACTGTAGCACATACCCTGCCTACGTAAGTCGAGTACTGAACGATAAATTTAAGCTGCTCCTCTGCAGTCAGCTCCATATGTGTCGGTTGCTTCATCTGTTCCCAGCTTTTCCCTTCTTCTTTGGTAATGTTCGTTTCTTTGGTTCTGAGGCGAGAAAAGGCCGCCAAGTTACGCGACATGCTGGTCCGTATTGCGTTTAGGTTACCTAGAAGTACAAACACAAGTGCTGGTGCTTAACACACGCGTATTCACGTACAGACACTGATGGCGGGAAAGGCTACGTCGGTTGAGTGTTGCATTTGTACACTGACTACAGTTCCCCACTCGAAGAAGTCTTTTATGGTGGTGTACATTTGAAGACCGCACGCCGACCACATAATCAGCATGGTCACTATCCAGCAGGCGCGCAGACAGCTCGATTCGGCGCGCCGCACACTGGCAAAACCGTGAGCAGACGTTGTTTCTGCGAAATTCTTTGCAACCTCGGACTTGGAGGGATTTTGAGGAAGCGACATTTTGACGCACAGTACTCACTGCACTGTGTGTTCATAGACCTGTCCTCTGCTCTGTTGAGTTGTCAAAGCAACTCATCATGTATGAAATCGAAAAGCAATTCCGATAATGGTTCCACCGGTTCTATCGAATCAAACTGAATTTTAAGACGAAACAATGCAGAATAGACTCGCAAACAAATTGACGTCTCTCAACAAAGCCGGCACCGAACGACATCCACATACAATATGCCGGAAACAACTATATAAAAATCGCATTTCTACGCATTAGATTGCTTTGATACCGTAATAAACTACGCAGTGATTAAGAGCAGTTCTCTCGTTAACCTGGCAGGCAGCTACGAATAATTTTGGAAGATGAAATGACTTTGTGCAAAAGAAATCTACTTGGTAATCTATGTAATCTCTACCTAACCAGAGATTGACTCTTAATTACTGCAAACTAAGCGTAAATAAACAACAAACACGTACTAGGTGTATGCACTACGTAAAACTCACTCAAACTAAAGCTAACAAAGGCACTACAATTACGTACGTACGTGGTACTGCTCAGCAGAAAAGAAAGAATTATCTGGAACGCAGCCAAACAGCACCGTAGACAAAAGCAGTAATAAATCAGGAGAGTTTCTTTGACCTCGGTCTGGTCCACTTGATCAGGGTGTCGGGAGATCGGAAGAGAAAGATGATTCTAGCGAAGAGGTCATTCTCCAGAACGAAATCACGTGCCTCGCGAGCCAAGTAAATGTCGCGACAAATCTTGCGCAGACGCTCTACGTTCGGCAGCTCGTCTATGATTATGGTCTGCGGGTATCGGGCCAACAAGACGCGAATCATTCGAGCCAGAAACAGCACCACTGCTATGTACATGCCGACGATGCTAAAGACAATGTGCGTAGTGCCACTGACGCACCGAAATAACGCGCTAACCTCGTGCTGAGAAAGGTGCTGAGGATGGCCGGAAATACCTTCTCAACGAACAAAACGAAGTGCGGCGATACAGTAAAGACCAGCTGTCCCTCTCTGTCCAGACTGCGAGCCGATGTGTTTCTGTTGAGCAGAAAGCGCACCGTCACACGATCGGCACGCAGATTCAGGCCCCAAAAGGTGCGCGAAGCGTTGTCTCTGTACAAGTGGAGCAGAACACTGAGCTTGCCGTTGGCCGCCGACTCGTAGTTTCTGTTTCTGCGCGGTCCCTCCTGCAGCTTCTCCTTCTGCGACTGAATCATGTCTGCAACACACACCAACAGTCAAGCAAACAGCAAGCAAATACTGACAGCTCTGCAACTGCTGCACCGTCACCAACTGTCCACTGCTGGGCTCGAGCAAATAGTAAGGCAGACACTCCTTCACGTAGACTCTGCTCTGGTGGCCGAAGATGGCGCTGTAGAACAATTCCGGATCGACCGACAAACGGTACTCCACCGACTGATGCGTCGGTTCGAAGCCCTCGCGACGCGGCCGTCTCACTGTCAGCGCTACGATCAGGTCGATCAACTCGTTTCTGCTCCGCTTAAGCACCAACTCATCTCTCAGCTGCATCACGGTGCTCGGGGTCAGGTCCCAGTACTGCATGCTGACATTGGCAAACTGCACATTGATTATGTTGGTCTGGTCGTAATTAGTGAGGAAGGACAAGGCGCCACGGGACTTGCTGAAGTAATCGGACAGCCTGTTGACCTGGCTTTTCGACAACAGATCTCTCCTTTCGAAATCTTGTAGTTGCGCAGTGTAAATGGGCTATAATGACTCTCTATGCACGTACGTACAATTGGTAGTTGGACAAACCGGATATCTTCCCAACTGCACAGTCAGCACGGCACTGTCGGGCAAATTCTGTTGTCCAATAACGTTGACCAGTGAATAAAAGAGTAGCGGGCCAAAGACACAAAAGATTATGAGCAAGATCAGCGGCAGACCAACCAAGTACTTCAGCTTCCTGCCTCTCTTCTCTCCGCGCCCCACTGGACAGTCCTGAAGCATCGTCAAACACCTATGCATAAACCAGCTAATGATAACCAAAGTTTCCGGGGTTCAGAAAACAGCACAGAACCTTGTCAATAAGCCAGCGAGGAGCGGCCGTTTATGCAGACACAGCAGCAGGCGCCAATCCGATTAATTACGCAATTACATTGAATCGCCTAGTGGGCTATTGCTCATTGCGCAATCCTGCCTGTCAATTTTGGCATGTCGGCAGAATCTGGGTCAGAAACAAACTGACTTCCGAAAGATTCAGTTGTCTTCCACCGACTTTGTGGCGGCAGAGATGTGCCAAACGACTATTGGAGTGCCTTACGCCGACCAAACAAGTGCCAAACTACTGCACAGGTACGGAAAGAAAGGTCACAACATAACAGGCTTCGAACAGAACGGGATTTTCCAAATTCCCCATACTTTTCAGAGGCAAACTCAAAAAATCAACAGAGTAGATTTTCATTTAATTCGGGGGGAGGGGGTGTCCCAGAAAAAGTCCAAAAAACGCCTATTTTGCCTTAAATAGGCGAAAATTTTCTCCCTCCGGGAGGGGGGTCGGGGAGGGGGATATGGCCGACCGAGGGGGTGTTATTGGCCAGCGAGGGTAGGGGGTAAACGCCCCTTACCCCCCGCGGCCCATGTATGGACGTTTCCCTGGTGACCTGTACGTATGAACCCTGATATACTCAAACTTCGTCCGAAACTTTAGCGATCCCAGGAGCGTAGGCCATAATTTTCTGGTTGTAAGTAAACTAGACAAAGCAAATGAGCGAACCTTTTCCAACTGCCGAATACACTCGAGTTCGAAGATGGTGGCGTAAACGTTCTCCATGTTGATGTAGTCTAACATCGACATGCAGGTATCGGTCCAGGTCCAATCGACTAGACTCCTCAGTTCAAACAAAAACGGAATCAACAAGTACCTAAACCAGCACCACAGACGCGAGTGAAGCTGCACCAATCAATCACTCACAACTCGAGAAAGGCCAGTGACACGAGGTTGTTGCTCTTCATTACCAGATGGCCGATGCTGCTGCCCGGGTAGCCGTTGCGAATTTGCCAAGCGGACACCAGAAAGTACACGCACTTGACAAAATACCACAACTGCAGTACCTTGTTGTCGACAACCTGTCTGCAAAAGGCTCAGTCCAATACAGATCGACTACACTGCTCGTACTGTACCTGCCCGTTAACAAGGGTAAGAGAAAGAATATCCACCCGTGCACAACAACCACAAGCAGACACTGGAAGACCAATTTGTAGACGAGAGCCTTGCTGAGATACAAGGCGCGATCTATGACCATCAGCAGCACCAGCATAATCAAGAGCACCACGAACTGGATGGTGACCCGGTTGCTCTGCAGCACCGACACCACGTTCTCGCTCACTTCGTCGGCCTGCGAAGAAAGGGACGCATAGCCGAGCGACGCCACCACAAAGCAGATCATATCCAGCAGAAACATGTACGGGTACAAGTCTCTAATGTAATGAATGTTCGGATGCAGCAGTCGGTAGAGGAACTTTCCAACAGCTCCCAAGTACAGCAGCTTGCTTTTCTTTTTCTTTGCTTCTTCTCGATCTGTTGTGGCCAATTCGAACACAACACTTGGTGCTACCGTGCTGATAATCGTTGCCTCCTCAACAGACAGCAGCACTGCCCAAGTGCAAGACAAGCACAAAAACTGAATACCTCGTGATCACCAGTAATGGTGGCATCTGCACTGGCCGGTTGTTCGGCGGCTGGTTCTACCTTGAACGGTTTCCCCAAAATGGTCCGTTTGGTGTCTTTCCAAAGTCCCAGCGTCTAAACAGCAGTACTGCAAATCGTACGTACGTACTCCCAATAGCTGCACCCTCAAAGTGTATCGATGAAAGAAAATCATAATAAGGAGTGCCACATCACACGAACCGTACTGAGGCTGGTGTTGCACACCGATCAATCGCGGTAAGTAGAACGGATGGGGACTATTGAGGTTCTTGGGTGAATTGAATTCGTAGTAGTCGAACTGGAAGAAGAACTTGATTATCATGATTGCCTGAAGAGAGAGAGAGTTGGATGCGACCGAGGGCAAGGAACAGTAGACCTCCGTGTATCCGATGACCACGATCCAGAACTTCCTGGGCGGTCTCGGAGAGCAGAGCGTTCCCCAGAAGAAGACCATCAGCGGCAGCGGCAAGGACAGCAGAGTAGCGGTGGTGGTGTGGTCCAACACCATCAACAGATAGGACAGAATCTCGGTGTTGGCGACGAACAGGTAGCCCAGCGCAACCAGAACACGCGCCGCCACATTCTTTTTCTTCCACAGATCTTCAGTCGTCTGCTCCATCCTTAAAGCAGAGAGAGCGTTGGACAGAGTAGACACGCAGTTTTTTTGCTTACAGCTCGATGTCCTCTTCCGTCTTCACCACTTTGATCACTTTGCTCAAGCCACTTGCTCGCAGTCTTCTGCGGCCCTCTGCCACTGTTAATCTTGGATCGGACAGCTGCTACAAAGACATGCTTCACTTCACCTAAAACCAGTGCGCGCGAACGTATGTACTGCGCGCATGTTCTCCTTCAGAGCTTGTTTCTCCATCTTTAGTACGTGAGCGACGTATCTGTAGTCTCTGGACTGGATGTTGGCCACAACAGCCACTTTGGTCAGTACCGTCGCCAGGAAACGAACCACCAACTTTACGTAACCACATAATTTCTCCGCTAAAACTGGTGCACGAATGTAAGTACTAGAACAACAAAATAACATTAGTCACATCAAAGTTTAGGGACAAAAATTTACAAAAACATTTGGTCAAAGCTTTCTTCCGAAAGAGGTGTGCTACGTTTATGTAGCAGAGAAGATAAAACGCACTGCAGGTGGGTTCTCTCTGTGTCGGTTCCTCTTCTAATTGCTCGTCCTCGGGGCCGGGCAGCGACGCGGTTTCGATGTCGTCAGTTTCTATCATCGCTGCCATTCCGCGCTGACTGACCGTCACTTTTTCTGCTCTTTTAGCCGCTGCCAGGGTTCTCGACGGGTCGAAATCCTTCGCGGCGGCAGCGAACATGAACTAAGAGGGAAACGGTCACTTGCCTGCTGCACTGCAGTGCCTCACCTGAGCAGGTTCCAGACCGCCAACGTCTGTAACGCCCTTGGTTACTTCGGGAGCACGAGTCGATAAGGGATCATCATCGTCGTCGTCCTCTTCTGGATTGTAGTCGAACCAGGAAGGGTTGGCGGCTCGCTTTGCTGCAAACGTCTGCTACTAATACAGTCAGGCACCTAATGTTATAAATTCTCTATGTACTGAAGAGTTTGATAGTTTGTGTGTGTGGATGAAGAGTTTGATAGTTTGTGTGTGTGTTTGTATTATCAAGTTGTCGAGTGGTTGTGTGCGTGTGCGTTTGAGTGTGTGTGTGTGTTGTGTGCGAGAACCACTAGTAAAGCCTCCACTTCTCTTTCAGTACGTAGTGTAGGGCCACTGAGCGTGTACCACTACTCATACATGTACTAGGAGAGCTTGGGGGTTACCCCGCTAGCTGGAAAGGCCAAACTCCCCTCACCTCCCCAAGACACGTTAAGGGACCCCGACCCAAAAATACAAATAGTAGTTCCAGTACTAATGAACTGGCTCAGAAATCACTAACTTTTAGCCTAAAATTCGCTTGAAAAGCCTTTAGAAACCGAATTTGGCGTTTCCAACTGCTGGTATTTAAGAGAAATCGCTGTTTTTGGAAGCCCTTTTTGTCATTTTTGCTTGTTTTTAGTTCTGAAAAATTTGAAATTAAAATTTTGGACCCCCCTCTGGGCGAAGCGAAACCTCCCTTGACCCCCACCTGAGGGAAAACCCCTCCCCCAGGTCGGCCCGGAGCTGTTATGTCACTACTACAGGATACCACGGTTTCCTCTGGTAGGGCTACTGCAGATGCCTGACCTAATACGAACGCACCGTCATAGTAGGAGTCAAACGGTTTGTCCCCTCTTTTATTCAGTTTGGAGCGGATCTTCTCCATTCGCTTTCTGACTTGGGCCATGGCTTGTTCTTGATTCCTTACTTGCTTAGTCATGTGACGTCTTATCAAGCCATTGATTAACACGGCGCCTCTTAAACGTACGCACGTACCTAGCAAAAAATCTCCAGAGCTGCAGGATCAACCTGGAGCTGAGAATGCGCTGCACTTTGTATTCGAGCACACAGTGTTGGAAGTACCAAGTGCCCAGCAGTCGCAGTTCAATCAAGAGGAAAACGAAACATGCCAAGTTGTATCCGACCCCGGCCTCGTCCGCTTCAACGTTGCAGTGTTTGTCGGTCTTGAACAGGAGTCGGTCGTTCAAGCAGCTGATACTAAAGAGCTGCGCCACGAAACACAGATTGTGACTGTGGCTTTCTGGGGTAAACAGTCGCGGACACACACAACCCACCAACTAAAAGACATGCAACCGCTACACACCAGACAGACGGCCACGGGACCACTCACCTGCAAGGCCACCTTCAGAGTGACGATGACCACGTTGTAGTAAAGAACCATTTTCCATTTGGCCAACACAGAACCCATCGGTTTCAGGTACAAGTCATTGCCTCTCCACAAAAATACAAAGGCGAAGATGAGATAACCAAGCGAAAAGAGTGATTTGCCGCCCAGACCCGCGATGAACACAACAACCAAAGTCAACCAGTGACTGTACATAAACACTGCATACTTGATCATGTCCAGAAATGACCTAAACACAGCACCATTACATTCTTTAATAATCGGCTTACTCAAAAGCTATACTACACCCCCGTTTTACAGGAACCAAATTTACGATCGCGAAAGGGCTGTCCATAAACTTCGACGTTCAGAGAGGGTGGGTTTGGTACAAAAAACGTCGACGTTTTTAGGGCCGAAGAATATTTTGTCTGCAGATTTATATTACAAGAAAAACTCAACCCAGTTCAAGTTTCCAACTGCCAAAACGGTAGTTGACGGTCAAAAAAAAGTTTCTTTTTCATAGCTTCTACAGTACTATGAAAATTTGATTGTACATTTCTCAATGTCGGACGCAGTACCAGCCAAAAACGTTGTAGTTTTTAAGGGAGTTCTGCTGAAAACGTCGAAAAACGTCGATAGGTGGTGGTACAAAATTTTGAATTTTTGAAAGTCGTAGTTTATGAGAACGGAACAAACAAGAACGGAGCTGCTAAAAAATCCTGATCCGGCAATTGTATCACAACAGAGTAGCGTAAGGCGTGCACAGATGAGATACGTACGTACGCTTTTGTTTCAATGAAGTCAGAAACTGGGTTCTCCTGTTCGGCCGTTATATGACTGCCTACGATTATTGAGGAGTTGTCGCCGCCTGGATGCCCTTCCGAAGAATCTGGACTTTCCTGGCGAAATACCATCATCTGGCAACACACCGCTAGCAGCAAGAAGAAGTCGGCAACCAACAGTTTGGCTATCGGAGCGTACATGCGCATGTACTGCGGCAGAAACAGCCACATTATCAGATTCTCATTCTGGACAAATGCATAGTCGTCCACACTCGGTGGCTGCTTCACTCGAAAATAGTTGAAGTTGAATGCTGAAAATACACACTTTGTATTGTCATGTAGGGTGGTTTATTATACGTACAGTACAGTAGCGGACACGCAGCACAAGAACGGCTCTGACAACATATCGGCACCTTGTCAACAACCATTTCTGATGGCTCTCTACCCACCCATGTACATATTCAAAACCACACCGAACAGACAGAATCGATACGGTTTTGATTATCGAAAGTTTCGGTTCGGCACCCTACTGCACTGCGCTGCGCACGCGCTACATGTACGCTGTGCTACTCACGTATACAAGCGGAAGGCGGCAAACCAACACAGAAAGCGTACTGCACTGACAAGGAAACGGCAAGAAGAGCAGCCAACATCCACCAAAAGCTACGCAACGCTCGCCGTGGCCAAAATAAAAGGAAAAACAGAACCACACAGTAGACGAGAGCTATAGCATCCATGCGAACCGCTATACAAAGCATTGCAATGGAAAACGACACCTGCAAGGTGCAGTATAATGAAGAAACACAGAATCCTGACTAACCTCCAACCCAAACTTGTAGAAGAAATAGTTAGCGAAGAACTTGACGCACTTGACCAAGCCTTCGTCGGCGTTCTCTCTCTGAATTTCCGGAAACAAAACTGCCGGCGTGTTGATGGGGACGCCCTGCTCGGTACGACGGTACTTCTGACGCGCCATGATTATTGTGTTCACAGCCAGCAGCACCAAGGTCAGTATGTAGCCCTGAATGCACCAGCATGACACCTAAGCCACCAACACAACTCATACCGCCAGGTAATCACTGACAACCGATACTTTCTTGAAACCGGCCCATTCGGCTGAAGTGCTGTAATTCTGACTGTCGTTGCTCATTAACGACGCCTAAACAATATACACAGACACTACAGTGCATAGACGTAGAAGTACAGTATACTAGTACCAGACAGTTGTAGGACGGTTGAAATGCTAGCGCGTCTACACTGATAAAACTCATCTGGAAGACCATTTTTACTATGACGATCAGAGACAAGTAGATTGTGCCCAGCAGTGATGCCAGCCACCGGAACCGAGGGAACGGCAAGATCAGCGAAACCACAACCACAAGTGGCAGATTGACGGCGCACACCTGCAACTCCTTACAAATCAGACACCACGTACTGTACGTACAGAACCGGCAACCAATGCATTCCCTCACTGATACCAGAACCTATCAAAAATTTGAACAGAACGAACTCACTTCAAAAACAGCCAGAAATATAAAGGCGAGTGCCACCAGCTTAGATATGTGCAACTCCGCGACTAGAAAACATAAATCTACCAAAGACTGGTACCAGTTGATGAACCGTTGCTCATATGTGATCTGTTCTCCAGGCCCTACAAAATGCACACTACAGCAACTGAAACACAGGGAGTACTCATTCGCCTCCTACAGACTGATCGAACGTACTCAAGAAATTTTCTTCGGCTCTATTCTTTCGTAAATTCTAAATAAATAATTTTTTCATACCCATTTCATGAATGAGTGTGTTTTGTAATGGAAACAATACATGCAACAGGCCATGCGCCGATGGGGAAGCAGGGTGGGATATGGCGCCGGCCGGGGGTCTGAGCCCAAATTCTAGGGGAGGGGATTTCAGTAAAAAAATCTGACTTTTTGGCTTACCATCCCCTCAACCTCCCCTCAGCCGCCGCTACACCCCCTCAGGATTTGAAAATTAATTTATCACCCCCTCAGCCGAAAAGCTAGCCCATGTCTATACCCGATCGGGGGTCTAGCCTAAATCGGATGAGGGTAGACCCCGGACCCCCTGTTACATGTATGATGGAAACCTGATCTCCAATAGAAACACACACCAATCAGGTTAAAAATGGCATTTTGTACACGCCAATTTTCGATAAAAACTGCGCTTTTATCTTCGTTTAGCATACAACCAGCCGTTCAACCAGCGCGGCCTTCTCGCGAATTCAGAGAGGAAGGCGGAATAGAGCAGTATAGAGCATTAATACATAGTTCAGGTAAAAGTAGGTAGAATGCTTACCACCAAACTTGACTCGTCGAGTGTGCTCCTGTGTTCGCTCGGTGGCACGCTGTCGAGCGAGCGTCAAGTCGGTCAAACGCATCCAGGAACGGTGAAAGAACTTGAGCTGTATGACGGCGACAACGAGAAAAGATATGGGACCCAACTGATGGGCGAGCAGTGCACCGGCACCCTGCGCAGAATAATCGACCAGACCCAGATCTTGATTAGATTGGACGCTGAGACCGGTGGCTTCACTCCACCAGTGAGGAACTCCTTTGAACTGGTAAAGATACACCAGCAGCGACACCAGCATAGAATACACCACTGCCACCGTCCAGTACACAAACAGAGACCGCCGACAGACAGCAAAGGAGATCTGAAACAGCAACTACACCTGTGACGAGACACCACACCACAATCAGTCATGTCACTGTCATAC